>SKCR01006586.1:0-51777 GCA_019454045.1 Zanthoxylum bungeanum | reverse complement strand
TCTTAAATAAAGTTCCTAGTCAAGATTTACTAACACGGGTCGGTTAGTAAAATCCGCTGAGACCAGTTGACATGATTCAAGGAACATTAGAGCCTTTGCAATTGCCAACAGACCCAATCACACGCCAAAGAGCTAAGAAGATCACAGACGCAATAGCGGGGCCAGAGTTTGCATATAATAGATGCATTCATCCTTCTAGTTTTTACTTGCCTTATGAGATTAATTATGATTCTAATTCTTTAACTCCTATGGATTTATTATCTTTGATTCTTATTAAGCTTGGGAGTATGAATGATAAGGGAAAGGCAGAGTTGGTGAGAATAATAGGTTTCCAACGCATTGTGTTTGACCCCGGCAATTGGGTGTGGCTTTATATGCAAGAGGAAAAGATCCAAGCTACAATCGAGAGGAGATGGACCTTTTCAAGTCTTGGAAATGATCAATGACAATGCATATAAGCTGGATTTGCAAGGTAAGTACAACGTATCTGCTACTTTTAATGTTTCTGACTTAACTCATTTTGATGCAGGTTCAGATTCGAGGTCGAATCCTTTTCAACAAGGAGGGAATGACATGAGTCCAACCACACCAGAGACATTACAGGATGCATCTAATAACTTGGAGGAACCCATGCAGTTGCCAACAGGTCCAATCACACGCCAAAGAGCAAAGAAGATCAGAGAGGCCTTTTCGGGACTAGCTCAGAGCTATGTGACCAGTTTCAGCAACCAAGTCAAGTGCACACCAGAGACACATATGGACATAACCAGAGAGGTCCCCAAGCTATTTCATTTGACCCAGATCAGCTCAGACTGAAGCATAGCAGAGCAGCTTCAGCACCAGCACCCTTTTGACACGATTTCACCCCATTTTGGGACTATGTTGAATTCGGCCAAATGGGGGCATTTTTGTCATTTGTGCTCGACATTTTGACTTTATTTATGATGTAATTAGCATGGTTGATTATGCCATTAGGCTTAATTATGCTTAGATTTGTACTTAGCCGGAAGCACGTCAATTTACTATAGCATGTAAGCACCTTAATTAGCTTAAGTGAGATTAGCTTCTAATCTTTGTTTTAAGTTTATTTAGGTGTAAAATGACCTTAATGGTCGTGGTTGAGGTGCTTGACTTAGGGTTTTTGGTAATTTTAGCTCTAGGGTCATTTTAGCCTTTTTACTCTCTTGTAACCCTTATTATATGACTCTTCTTTGTATTTTGGAGAAAACCAACGTAATATACAGAATTTTGAAAGAGAGAAAAGCTTGAGCTTTTTCCATGGCTATGGCCAAAACCTTGTTGAGGGAGGGATTCCCCTTTTCAAGTTCAAATTGACTTATCTAAGCTTGGCAACTTAGTGGCGTCTCCATTGCTAGCAAAATACAATCTGATTTCATGCTTGTGGTTATCATGGACGTGAGTTTCATGGTGGTTAGGGGCTGATCTTGGTTGGGTTTTGTTCCTACAAAATCAGTATTCAAAGTTCTTGGGGTTTTGAGAAAGATGCTTGGGGGTTTGCTTGGTTTCCAACCCAAGTGAGTTCTTGTCATTTGGTATCAGAGCTTAGGGTTCTGAGGTCTGATTTCCTATCCTTTGTTTTGTTTAATCTTGTATTCATCTTTGTTCTTTGTTGATTTAATTTCGGCATCAAGGTTTTACTTCCACCTTGATTCGGCCATTGTTGGATCTTGTTGTTTCTTGCTGATTCTTGTTGATTTGTGATCAAAATATCATGAATAACATTCTGCCTTGAGTGTTTTTTGATTGATCATGAGTATTTCTTTGAGTTAAGCTTTGGCTACTTAGGTCAAAATTGGGGCTTTTGTGTTCTTTGCTTGAATCAAGTGTTTAGTTGTTAATTGTAAGTTACTAGGACGTGTTTAACATTGTTATTAAGTTATTAGTTTCAAAAATCAAAAAAAAAAAAAAAGAAATGCATCAGGTCAGATTCGGCCAAGGAAGAACCATCACCACCCTTACTTTGTTCTTGCCATATGCATGTCACTTAGCTTGTTTTCAATAGGTATTGTTCATATCTACTTTGAGAAAATCAGATTGCACTTCATTACTCCTAGCATTTGCTTGAACTAGCTTGTTTGCAATCTTTGTGAAGTTGTTGCAATCTTGTGAAGTGTGAGGAAAACAAGTGTTTTTAAGTGTTGTGGTGAGGCATTTGAGTGAATGAGTGTTGAAACAAAATGAAATGCTTATGGATTGATGAGGCCGTGAGACTCTTGAAGTTTACTTATGCTTGTGTGTTAACTTTGTGAGACAAGTCTTGTTGCTTTGTTACACATATTGCCGTGAGTGCTTGATGTGCTTATGTTGAAGCATGAATTAGCAAGTGTGCTTGCTGATTTGCGTGAGCCATCATTAGCTTGACATTGGATTTGTGTTGAAATCATTACCATGACATTGAAAATGGAAGCACTCATGAGCTTGACATGGAAATTTGAGTAGCCATCATTGCATTTGAGAGGTGCTTGAAGAGGCAAGCTGCTGCATCACCAAGTTAGTTGGAAAAAGTGTTTAGTTGGTTTGTAACTTACCATTGCCGAATTGACATGCTTACTTGACCTACTTGTAAGCTACTTACGTAAGCAGCTGAGTCACCTACTTGTTTTGAAAAAAAAAAGAGAAAAAAAGAGAAGAGAAAAGAAAGAGAATTGGTCGCATTGTGCTTAGCTTGATTAGACCATTTGCAAGTTGATTGGATTGCTTTACATGAGTTACATTGATATTTGATTTGGTTTGTTTTGGTTTGAGCTTGAAAGACTATATTTGTGTTATAGCCGAATTGAAATCCTTTGTGCTTCATTGTGTTTCATTGGAGTGTAAACACTTGTGAGTGTGTGTGAGAAGAAAAGAAAGGTGAGCTCAAACACTATAGCGAGTGACCACAAGATTACTTCAGTGACACGTTGATTGCTTGCTTGCTTATTTATTGCATTTAGCTAACTCGTCATTCTTTCTTATTCTGAGCACTCTAGCTATAGGTTTCTTTCGATTGAGTCTTCGTGATTACTTATCTTATTTGCTTTATTCCACATGCTCTATATATACATTGTGTTTCTGTTAGCTTGTGGACTACACCTTAGTTGACCATACTGGGAATTGAGTTGATTTGTAATTGAATTGAGGAAGAACTCAAGAGTGGTAAAAAGGCAGTGATTGTGAGCACAATATCGGGTAAAAGCCAATAGAGTGCAAACACAAGTGGAGTGATATCATTCGAGTGTATGCACGTGAGATTGTGAGGATTTACATATTTGTTTTGCTTTTTATTATTTCTAATCTGTTTGTTTAGTGTTGAGATGGCAGGTCCAAGTTTAACTATTGATGATAAGATCGAGGTTTTGGATACTTTCAAAAGTGATATCCAAGATATTATGAGTGATTATAGAAGATCTTATGAGAAATGGAAAAAGACTTGGAAGGTAACTAAATATGCAGTGAATGAAGAGAGTACTCAACTGTTAGACATTATGACCCATAGCGTCACTGTTTTGTAAATGATATTGTATTATTGTACAAAATTAACTATGTGATAATGAAATTGCCTTTTGCCGTTTTGTAAAATTATTTACTTTGATATATTAATGGCAAAAGTCCGTATGATTAGTTCCGTATTGAGATGATATGAGACAGTATCAATATAAAAGGTTTAATCATTAAATATCCCTAGTAGGAGTATTATCGAGATCGGACATCGATAATGCGGAATAGACTAGTATTGCACTTGTGCGAGTTGTGATGGCACAACGGCATAGTTCTCATATATTTAAGTATTGGATACTTATGCAAGTGCGATAGGAGGTTGTGTTTTACCGATGGTACGGAAAACAGCTTCGCTCTGGATAGACCCCGCAGAATCCCATTGGTAGTATGTCTGCGTGTCTATGGGAGGCCGCATCAGGGTAGGTGTATATGGTCTTAACCTGAGACTTGCATCGCTAGTACTTGCGACAATCGGTAAACTTTGGTTTTGGTGGTTCGGGGCTTTAACCGGTTCTGTGTACGCCTCTTCTGGGTTTATCGAGAATCGTAGTGTACTGGATGTGATGTCAAGATGGAAGTATCACTTCAGACATATGGAGATGATGATCACGCAGGATACAGAACTAGTACTCTATAAAAGGTTGCAACCGTCGGGACAATATGACCAGGTCAGGATTGTCCGATTTAAAGAGACTAGTTGTTTGATATCCGATATATGTTTCGTACGGGGCAGACACATTTCCAGCCCCAGGCCTAACATGTGATCGTCCGATACTGGATCGATATACGCGATACTGCGGTATACTACGCTTGATAAAGATCTAATATTCCAGTAAGAATATTTCTGGAGAATTGGGTAGGCATGGCGCTTTGCTAGAAGCCAACCTTGTCTTGTAAATCGGTAAAAACGTAGTACGAGGTACGTACGTGTTTGGATTATCCAACGACCGTATTTACTGCCAACATATCCGGAGATCTCTTGGGTCGCTTCCTGAAGATTCACCTATGATGTTTGATTCGAACTTTATTAATCTTGGATTAATTACGGAGAAACTTTATCTTGGATAAAATGCCTTATTAGGAGAAAGAGAGAGATCGATTAATTTGGAATTAATCGATAAAATAATATATTCGATATATTATTAAACGAAATTAGATTTCGACGCGGAATTAAAATCGGATTTTAATTCGGGCAAACGAATTAATTTAGAATTAATTCATTAGCGAACTGAATAGTAATTCCGCAAGGCGTAATTATTTAATTCACGTCGCGACGGAAATTCGTTAATTCAGAATTAGCGAAACCGAGCCCGAAAGTGTTTGCGGACACATTCGTATTTTGAATCGAGTGGTATCCGCAAATCGCATCGCGATATCTCATTACTTGATACGAATAGATGATGGATGTATCTAGTCACCTTTAAGGGATGATACATTGTCTCTAATCTCAAAGTAAGGTAATGATGGCAAATGATGAATTTTATTTTGGAGGGAAAACCTTTCACGGTTTTTGAAGGGTTTTTAATTAAAAATTCATTTATTGTATTTGATACATCATTGCTTTTCATTTTTTACTCTCTCACGTTTTTGAAACAAATAGAGAGAACAAAAATTAAAAAGGACATAACACTCTCTCCTCTCCTTCTTCTTCACGCAAGCCGTGAGCTTCATCCATGGCAGAAAATTGTTTTCTCCATTTTTGCTAGCACAACAAGGGATCAAAGGAGGTGATAGGGAAACGCATTTGGAGCTTGGAGTACTAGAAGATTTGAGGCTTCTCACACTGTTGTTCTTGGCCGGAAACAGCCCCAAGATTTGCAACTTCTATCATTCTTGTTCTTGGCCGCATATCACCCACCTTGGAGGCTCAAGGTTCCTCTTCACCATTTTCGTCACAAAGCATTGTAAGTATGTTTCCGCCATCCTTCAAGCTTTGCATGTATGTTATTTGTATTTCTATGGCTTAATCTTTCTTTGGGACTAATTATAGAAACCAACATCAACAACCAAAAGCTATTGAAGTTGTGTGTAATGAAGTGAGAAGCACTTGTGATGTTGAGTGCATAGCGAATGAAAACACTTGTGAGGCCTTGAATGTTGTGAATTGTGTTATAAGTGACATGGTGAGTGAAAATGCTTGTGAGACCGTGAGCATTGAGGGAGTAAACACTTGTGAGGTAGTGTGCTTTGAGGTTGAAAAACATAGTGAAGCTGAGCAGGTGTGTGAGGAGGTCTTTGCAAGTATGGTTGAGATAGTGGCCATGAGTGATGATGAAGCTGTGAGAGCTGGTGAAAAGAAAGTAGATGTGGTATTGAAGTTTTTCCATAACATTTTCTCTATTGTTTATGCTTTTTCATCGCAGGTACAAGTGGTCAAGTACGATTCTTTTATATTTCAATATCATCGTCCAATTGATTTTGTCATAACTATCTATGATCCGGGTTCGGATTCGAGGACGAATCTATTTCAAGAGAGGGAGAATGACATGATTCAAGGAACATTAGAGCCTTTGCAATTGCCAACAGACCCAATCACACGCCAAAGAGCTAAGAAGATCACAGACGCAATAGCGGGGCCAGAGTTTGCATATAATTGATGCATTCATCCTTCTAGTTTTTACTTGCCTTATGAGATTGATTATGATTCTAATTCTTTAACTCCTATGGATTTATTATCTTTGATTCTTATTAAGCTTGGGAGTATGAATGATAAGGGAAAGGCAGAGTTGGTGAGAATAATAGGTTTCCAACGCATTGTGTTTGACCCCGGCAATTGGGTGTGGCTTTATATGCAAGAGGAAAAGATCCAAGCTACAATCGAGAGGAGATGGACCTTTTCAAGTCTTGGAAAGGATCAATGACAATGCATATAAGCTGGATTTGCAAGGTAAGTACAACGTATCTGCTACTTTTAATGTTTCTGACTTAACTCATTTTGATGCAGGTTCAGATTCGAGGTCGAATCCTTTTCAACAAGGAGGGAATGACATGAGTCCAACCACACCAGAGACATTACAGGATGCATCTAATAACTTGGAGGAACCCATGCAGTTGCCAACAGGTCCAATCACATGCCAAAGAGCAAAGAAGATCAGAGAGGCCTTTTCGGGACTAGCTCAGAGCTATGTGATCAGTTTCAGCAACCAAGTCAAGTGCACACCAGAGACACATATGGACATAACCAGAGAGGTCCCCAAGCTATTTCATTTGACCCAGATCAGCTCAGACTGAAGCATAGCAGAGCAGCTTCAGCACCAGCACCCTTTTGACACGATTTCACCCCATTTTGGGACTATGTTGAATTCGGCCAAATGGGGGCATTTTTGTCATTTGTGCTCGACATTTTGACTTTATTTATGATGTAATTAGCATGGTTGATTATGCCATTAGGCTTAATTATGCTTAGATTTGTACTTAGCCGGAAGCACGTCAATTTACTATAGCATGTAAGCACCTTAATTAGCTTAAGTGAGATTAGCTTCTAATCTTTGTTTTAAGTTTATTTAGGTGTAAAATGACCTTAATGGTCGTGGTTGAGGTGCTTGACTTAGGGTTTTTGGTAATTTTAGCTCTAGGGTCATTTTAGCCTTTTTTACTCTCTTGTAACCCTTATTATATGACTCTTCTTTGTATTTTGGAGAAAACCAACGTAATATACAGAATTTTGAAAGAGAGAAAAGCTTGAGCTTTCCATGGCTATGGCCAAAACCTTGTTGAGGGAGGGATTCCCCTTTTCAAGTTCAAATTGACTTATCTAAGCTTGGCAACTTAGTGGCGTCTCCATTGCTAGCAAAATACAATCTGATTTCATGCTTGTGGTTATCATGGACGTGAGTTTCATGGTGGTTAGGGGCTGATCTTGGTTGGGTTTTGTTCCTACAAAATCAGTATTCAAAGTTCTTGGGGTTTTGAGAAAGATGCTTGGGGGTTTGCTTGGTTTCCAACCCAAGTGAGTTCTTGTCACCAGTACATGTCGTATATCGTGACTTGGTCCGATGGTTTATCCCAATGAACCATTAGTCTCGGGAGACTCGTATAGACATGTAGGTGTTTATTTGATAAACACTGAACGACTCACTGAAGATTTCCTAATAGATGGTACACCAACGTCAATAGGAATCTTCTCGAGTTGAGTGAGCATAGTGGTCCTTCGACTTGAGACACCACAGTGGATATATGAGTGATACTCCACACTTTGATGGCAGTCACGTCACTGATCTATTTAGATCAAACCTCCGCTTGTTCGTTGGGTGTGGACTGATGCTCATGATATCTAGTGCGTATCAAGATAGAATCCGTCAGTTATGTGTATAGGGCATTGGTATCCTACACGTGTTTGCGATCTAGTAAATCCATGGCCGTGGTATAACTTCGGAAGCGAGTTCCGAGTTTTATTTAGAGATCATAAATTTGAAAGTCGACTATATTATACCATAAGGATTTGACGTTCTTATCTATATCCCAAGTATAATATCGATAGCCTGTGACGGAGGGATTATACGTATGCAATGACCTCGACTTGCATAGTTTAGCGAGATTATCTGTGGTCGTCATAATTCATGAGTGGGTGAATTATGGACACGAAATTGAATTCCGTGACGGATAAATCTAAACTTAGAGAGACCCACAATATGAAGTGTACTCATTGAGCACTTGGGCAACACATTATAAATAATACAGATTATTCATAATACTTCACCGAATTAAATGAGTGAATTCGAGTCGTTTAAACGGTTAAACGAAAATACATGCGTTATGGGCATTTTGGTCAATTGATAATTAATGTGTATTTGTATTTGATATAAAATTTGATTTGATACATATTAATTAATTGTCAAATGAGACTTTCACACATGCCATTAATATATGTATTTGTTATTTAATGTAAATAAAAATACATATATATAATAATTACATTAATTAATTGTTTAGATATTTAAATGTTAAATATTTGAATAATTTAATGATATTCCTTTTTCAAAATTGTTATGAAAAATGTTTACTTATTATTGGTTACATGTGGCATGATTTTATTAAGCTTTAAGTGTGCAAAATTGAATTGTCAAACTTAAAGATTATCTATATTTAATTATATTAAATTGTAAAAATGACAAAATTGCCCTTCCAAGGTCGATTTTGGCTTGTTATTGTAGGCACTGCATTTTTGCATATAAGTCCCGATGATGAGTCTCACACGGAGACACTACCTTTTAAATCGTGGAAGCCGCGGGAAACGGATGTCGAAAGGGAAAAGTCGGAAATTAGTATTTTGTTGGATTTTATTTGCTCGCTTAGCCTTGGGTTGCTTGTTGGACCTCCGTTTTAAAATTCACCTAGCCCAAAACCAAAACCCCCGCACCCATCCAAAGCCCATCTCACCCAAGCCCAATCCAAGAAATAATCAAAACATGTCACAAATTAAAACCAATTAAATTAAATTAAAACCAATTAAATAGAAATTAAATTAAATTAAAATCTAATTAAATTAAATTCCTAAATTAAATAAATCATTTCCTAATTTAAATAAATCACTCACCTAATTTAAAGAAATTCCCCACCAAAATTACAATTATCCTTTCCTTTTTAAATAAATAATCAAATCCATCCCTAATTTGCATGATTTGTTTCCCTATTTAAAATCCCATGCACAAAGAAAAACCCTAATAGCCTCACACGCCCCTCCCTCTCTCTCTATAAAAACACAAGCAAACCCTAGCTCATGGACTCCACTCTCTCGGCCAAACAAATAACAAAGAAAACCCTAAGCATTATCACTCTCCTCTCTCGCCCTTCCCTCTCACTAACGTGAAACAATAAAACCTAAATAAAACCTAAACAAAAAGGGGCTACGCACCACTCTCCCTCATCAAATAAACCCTAATCACACGCCCTAGCTCTCTCCTCAGCTCTCAGCTTCTCAAAAAAAAAACTGCATGCCACTGACGTCCCTAACCTTGCCTCACTCTCGGCCATCCCACAAAGACATAATTAAAACACACAGCCATACACCTTACGCATGAACCTTCAATAAGCAGCCCCCACCCTGACCTAGCAAATCAACGCACAATAACCCTATCTTTGCCATTCAACGCCATCTACAACGCACAAACACGTTAACACCTAGCAGCCCTCCACGTGAACCCTCAAGCCACAAACACACGCAAAAAAGACACAACTAAGCGCATAGCTTTCACTCCACTCATCAACCTTCAACACTCAACGCCATACTGCTCAAGCCTCACGCCATCTACCCCTCAAGCCACCTCAAAACCCTCACGCAAATGGACACCTAGCGCACAGGCCAAAAGCCCTTAGACAGCCACGCCATCCCACAAAAACAAACGTAAGCCACCAGCCTACATAGCCTTTATCCACACCGAGAATAATCAACACAAAAACAGTCCCACAAACTACCGAAAATAACCCCATTGAACTGCCCAAAAACAGTAGCCAAAAACCCCCAAAAATAGCAGCCCTTTTACCGTAAAAACAGTAGCCTTTTACCACAAAACAGTGATTGAAAAACAGTAGCAGAACAGCAGCGAAACGGAGTGAAAACAGTGGCCCAAATAGCGAAACATTGAGGGAAAACGTTGAACCAGTGAACCGGAGGAGTTGCGGAGCATCCACCCTTCCAACGACCGTGTACCGTACTTCCGAGAGATGATTTAAAAGGTTAGATCTGAGGGCACTTTTCGTATTTATTTTTATTCATCTTTTAATTATTTTATTTATTTTCTTCGCATGAGAGTCGTTTGTGGCTGCATGTTGTGGCCTTTGAATGGATGGGAAAATGTGTCGTCTCTTGTGGTATATAGGATGGAAACCCAGACGTAAATTCCGTAGCCAAATCTGAATGGAAGGTAGTGCAGTCTGTACTTGGAAAACAACTCCACTTATCACTTGAGCAAACGGCATATGTTTCATTTTGCTTTTGTATCTTGTTTGTTTATTATTCGCATTTTTATCATTCCGCCATTTATTTTCTGTACGTGATTTGTTTTTGTATTGATGATGCAGTGCGCATGGGCTAACTAGGGTGGATTAAAGGTCCTCTATTCGAGGGAAAATGCCTAAAGGCTACATTTACCACGATGTTTTGCCGCGCCGGACGAAGTATGTTTGATTGAATGTGAGATATGTTTAATCGGACATACGGAGTTCCACATCATTGTCTTATTCATTTGTATGTATATAATATAATGCGCATGGGCTAACTAGGGTGGATTAAAGGTCCTCTATTCGAGGGAAAATGCCTCAAGGCTACATTTACCATGATGTTTTGCTGCGCCTTTTGTTATGTCATTGACCTTTTGCATATCGTTGCTCTATTTACGTATGTATTGCATTCTAGTGCATATGGGCTAATTAGGGTGGATTAAAGGTCTTCTATTAGAGGGAAAATGCCTAAAGGCTACCTTTACCACGATGATTTACCGCGCCGGACGAGGTACACTCGATTGAATGGGAATGTGTTCAATCGGACACACGAAGTCCTATATTGTTGTCTTTATTTTATATGCATTGTAATGTGATGCGCATGGGCTTAGTATGTTGGTCTAAAGGTTCTCTATTTGAGAAAAGAAAAGTCTAAAAGGTTACCTTTACGACAATACTTTGCCGCGCCTTTTTATTATTCCGTTATTTGTTTTATACATGACATCTCCTTGCATAAGCATGTATCATATTGCATTGCGCATGGGCAAATCAAGTTGGATTAAAGGTCCTCCATTTTTGAGGGATATAAAGCCTAAGGGCTACCTTTGCCACAACGTTTTGTCGCGCCAGACAAAGTACGTTCGATTGAACGTGAGATATGTTTAATCGGACACTTGAAATCCTATATAGATGTGGGCATATATCGCATCTCGTTTCTTTCATCTTTATTGTCTATCTTCTTTTGCATCGCATCATGGCACGTTTATTTTAACGCTTAATTACCTCTTTAATTATCTCTTTACACCATGTGTTTAATCGCCTCTCTTTAATATGCATGCTTGTACAATCATTGTCCATTTGCGTTTCCATGATCATCAATGTAATGCGTTTGTGAAATTATGTGTTTATCGTTATTTCAATCTACCTTTATACATGCAAGCTTAGGCATAGGTTATATGCAAATAGGTTATATGCAAACGTAGATACAAGCTTTGTTTCTATGCATGTGAACTTAGAAATAGAATACCCTTGGAAATATATGTTGCTAGATTCGATTAAATTATTGCACAAATCATATCATTACAAGTGGCATAAGTAAGGGACCATTCTGAACCCAACGGTTTGAGGTCTTCCCTTGCGAGGGGTGAGTACGGCCTTAAATCATTTTTCCGGTTCACACTGGGTGGCGACTCCATGTTATTTCTCCAGTTTAGTCCCCCGCGGGCTACTCCGTACTCCCAACTGGGCCGCGAGCCCGGAACAGCGTCGTCCAAAATCTGTGTCCTACAGTTATTAAGTTAGAAAATTTTGTTTTCTCGTTCATTCTTCAAGCCTTGGCTGAATACCACCCTAGAAAAAGCTCTCAAATTTAGTTTGATGAAACTAGGAAGAAAGTGAAGAAAATCAAGAAAAAACTTAAGGAAACAAGGAGATTCAAAGGTAATCTTCAATATCCCTAAGCTGAGAAAGTTTGTTTCTTGTTCTTGAATATCTAGAATTGTTCTAGGGTTTTCTACTTTCTTATAAATTGGGGCTTTTGATTTGAAGGATGAATTTGAAGGCTTGGTGCATGTGTGAAGTAGTATTGAAAGATATTATTGTAATATTTGTTCAATTTGATCATTTGATGATATGTTGACATTCCAGAGTGTTATGACCACTCTTGTAATGCCTAGAATTGTTCATGGGTGCTTCATTAGTGGTGGCTTGGATTGGTGTTGTGATTAATTTGATTAATGTTAACAAAATTGATTAAAGCATGAAAAATTGATATTTTTGCTTTCTGGATCAGATCTGGAAAAACTGTTTTTATGGTGATGAAACTTATGTCATATAAATGTATTGGATGTGTTTTGGGTGTTGGAACAATTGCCGGAAATTGTTTCAAAGTTGAAATATGCGTAAACGGCGAAAAACGGCGTTACTAAGTGACTTTTGAGCCAACCGGGTGACGGCTGCCCGAATAGTGAATTTGTCACTGTTCGGGAAGCCCATGAACTGCCCTAGTACTGTTGGGGCTGATCTGGGTAGCCCTCATGTGCATTGGATAGTCGGTTCGGCCAAAAATGTGTTTTATGTCATTTTACGGAAAAACATTTCGTAAACGTTTCGCGATGTTTTTTTTACCTATTTATGTCATTATTTGATATCGAATAAATATGTTTAGGTTAAATATGAATGAATTATTCATATTGGATATTGAATAATTTATTCGGTAATTTTAAAATTTTTAAAATTATGATTTCACCCGAACCGCGAGCTTCCGCTGCGCCCGCGTCAAAACCCCAATAAAAATGGTATCAGAGCAGGTCTGATCCTTAATCCATTACATTAGTCATGCTTGATATATGATATATAATCCAATTTTGATGTTTGCACATGCATGTAATTTAGATATTTCTTGACTTTTCGGTTCTACTACGCTAACGGGAAACGTAACGGAAATTTAATGGTTAAGTTAAGTTATGTTTTTCTAAGGTAAAATTAAACTGTTTAGAAGTTGATCTAGATTTAACTCTGTATTTGATATAGAGCAAAGCTTTCATGAGGAATATCTCCGCTTAAATAAGGCAGTAAAGTGATATGTATTGGATGCATGTTTCTTGGTTCGTCTTGTCAATACGGTTTATGGGTCTCTTTCTATGGCTGCATCCGAGAAAGTGCTAAAGCAGTGAGGGTGTACTTGTTAGAATTTTATCCATGCTGGATGTATATTTGATACTAGGTAAATTCAAGTGAAAGTGGAAATCCTGAACGTGCCAAAGCTGTCAGGACTACAACAGTAGTTTGAGTTTGTCATTGGCAAGTGAAACCTTGATACGCCTCATTGTGAACGTGCCAAAGCTGTCATAACGAGAAATGGTCAGGACCAAAATCAGGAGTCATAATGAGTGTGATTGACAATGAGTTGTCTACCTAATGAATATACGTAGGCGTGATTGTGCCAAAGCTGTGAGTCGAAATATATTCATGGGGTCCACTTCTCACTATGGAATTCGATTTAGTTATTGAATTCTCGTTTTCCGTTGGGAATTACGGTATTACGTAAAGTAGTGGGAGACACTGTTGGGTTAAAAATCCATAATTAAGGCAGTGTGTAATATTATGAAAAATGTTGCTTTTGTTTTCCTTTATTCTATATTGTTAATAGAATTATACTTCTAATCCACTGCATGCATATTATTTGAATATGTTTTCTGACTTTACTTATGGTTGCGTATTTCTAGGATAGGTTCTAGAATGTTAGTAGACTTGGATATTGTTAGATTAGTCAAAGCCATCGGGAACTTTTGTTCCGATTTTCTTGTAAATCAAGATGGTTACTAGGGGTGAACACCGGTTCCAGGTCTACCCGGAACCAGTTAGAACCAGACCAAAAATCCGAGCTTGGAACCGGAACCGGTTGTAACCGGTCCGGTTCTGGTTCCACATGATGGAACTTATTTTTTAATCGGTCCGGTTCCGGTTCCACAATAATCGGAACCGAAACCGGGATTGGAACCGATTTTCAAAGGTTTTATTGTCTATTCTCTAAATGCTCTCTCATGATGTCTGATCCTTTAATTTAAGTTGTGAAAAGAGAAGACATCAACGTCAACATTACACTTTCACCAGTTTCGCTTAGGCTTCTCCCAACACACATACACATCCCCATGAGCCAAGTCATTATTACCAGGATCAATAAACAAATAATGCAACAAATGACTAGCAGAGTTTAAAAGGTGAAACATCAACTCTGCGCTTTGGAAGGTTATCAGTGTCTGGCATTGTGACAAAAAAACCCACTTGGATTCGAAATCCAAGCAAACCCCAAGCAACGGACAGAACCCCAAGAACCGTGAATTTGATTTTGTAGGAACAAAACCCTTCCAAGGCCACAAAGAAGACCCACAAAACTTGCCCTTGAGAACCTTTAAGATGAATCCTTGTAGTGTTTTGCTAGCAATGGAGACGCCACTAAGTATGCCAAACTTAGATAAGTCGATTCAAACTTGAAAAGGGGAATCCCTCCCTTACAATAATTCGGCCATAGCCAAAGCTTTTAAGCTTTTGAGTTTACAATTTCTTTGATTACCCTCAAATGAAGAAAAAGTAAGCTTAAATAGTGTTACAAAAAGAAGCCTTAAAGGCATAAAGACAACAATGCCCTTAAAAACGAAATTACACAAATATCAAGTCTTTAAGTCTTCGAATGCCTAGGAAGCTTTATTCTAAACTGATTTGGGCCAAGTGAATTGGTTTTGGGCCCTTTCCATCAAAGCCCACATGCATCTCTATTTGTTTGTTGTAGTCGGCCATAAAACTCTGAACTAATCCCGCCATTGCTTCTCTGAGTCTTTTGGTCCTCTGCCTCGTAATTGGCCCTTCTAGTACTTGTAATGCGTCATTTGGTTTGTTGTCGGCCTGGATCATGTCATCCCCTCCCTCTTGAAAAGGATTCGACCTCGAATCTGTACCTGCATCAAAAGGAGTTAAGTCAGAAACATTAAATGTAGCAGACACATTATACTTACCTTGTAAATCCAGCTTGTATGCATTGTCATTAATCCGTTCCAAAACTTGAAATGGACCATCCCCTCTCGGTTGTAGCTTAGATTTACGTTGTTCAGGAAATCTCTCCTTGCGCATGTGTACCCAAACCCAATCTCCAGGCTGAAATACCACACGCTTTCTTCCCTTATTAGCATGAGAAACATATTGCTCATTCTTCCGTTGTATTTGCTCTCTTGCTTTCTCATGTATGTGCTTCACCAAATCGGCTTTCCTTTTTCCATTTAGCCCCGCATGCTCATCACAGGCAAAGGTAACAAATCCAATGGAGTTAGTGGCTGAAAACCATAAACAATTTCAAAAGGTGAAAATGATGTAGAAGAATGAATGCTACGATTATATGCAAACTCAATAAATGGCAAACAATCTTCCCAACTCTTCAAATTCTTTCCAACTATAGTGCGCAATAATTGAGATAAAGTCCTATTAACGACCTCTGTTTGTCCATCAATCTGTGGATGACATGTGGTAGAATACAATAGTTTGGTGCCTAGTTTAGCCCACAACACCTTCCAAAAATGGCTAAGGAACTTAACATCTCTATCAGATACAATACTCCTAGGTATACCATGGAGTCGCACTATGTCTCTGAAAAATAAATCTGCAATGTTTGTAGCATCATCGGTTTTATGACATGCAATGAAATGAGCCATTTTACTAAACCTATCAACTACAACAAAGATTGAATCTCTACCCCTCTTTGTCCTAGGCAAACCTAACACAAAATCCATCGATATATCAACCCAGGGTTCACTAGGTACAGGCAAAGGAGTATACAAACCATGTGGCATTAATTTAGATTTAGCATGCTTACATGTTAGACACTTATCACAAATACGCTCAACATCACGTTTCATTTTAGGCCAATAAAAGTGTTCATGTAAAATAGCTAAAGTCTTAGTAATCCCAAAATGCCCCATCAAACCTCCCCCATTCGCTTCCTTCACAAGCAACTCACGCATACTACAAGCAGGAACACACAACCTGTTCGCTTTAAATAAGAATCCGTCATGAATGTAAAACTTTCCAAAAGATGACTTTGCACAAGTAGCAAAAATCTCACCAAAATCAGAATCACACTCATATAATTCCTTAATCAAATCAAATCCCAACATCCGTGCATGCATTGAAGTAAGTAAAACATACCTGTGAGATAATGCATCGGCCACTATGTTTTCTTTACCTTGCTTGTAGCGTATAACATATGGAAATGACTCAACGAATTCCATCCATTTTATGTGTCGCTTATTCAGCTTACCTTGACCCTTCAAGTGTTTTAATGATTCATGGTCGGTGTGGATCACGAACTCTTTAGGCCACAAGTAGTGCTGACATGTCTTAAGTGCTCTCACAAGCGCATATAACTCTTTGTCATACGTGGGTGGGGTACCTCCAAGCTGCTGCTCCATTCAGCTTCTCACTAAAATAGGCTATTGGCCGCTTTTCTTCCATGAGAACTGCTCCAATACCTAACCCTGATGCGTCGCACTCAATCTCAAATGTCTTCTCGAAGTTGGGTAGTGCTAAAAATGGGTGCACTGCATAACTTCGCTTTAAGGTCCTAGAATGCTCGCTCTTGCGCCTCGCCCCATTGAAAACCAACTGTCTTCTTTACTACCTCAGTCAATGGCGCGGCAATGCTACTGAAGTCCTTGACAAATCTCCTATAGAAGCTGCTCTCTAAACCCATGAAAGCTTCGGACTTCTGTCACTGTAGTTGGTGTAGGCCATTCCTGAATTGCCTTTACCTTCTCCACACTCTACCTCGATGCATCTGCACTCACAACAAAGCCAAGAAAAAATTCTTATCCATGCAAAATGTGCATTTGTCAGAGTTAGCATACAATTGTTTTTTTCGTAAAACATCAAGTACATGCTTCAAATGCAGCACATGCGCATCTACTGTTTTACTGTAAACTAAGATGTCATAAAAAAAACCACAACAAACTTACCTAAGAATGCACGCATAACATGATTCATCAATCTCATAAATGTGCTAGTAGGTGCGTTTGAGAGACCAAATGGCATAACTAACCATTCATACAAGCCTACTTAGTCTTAAATGCAGTCTTCCACTCATCTCCCTCTCTCATGCATATGCGAATTTGATGGTATCCACTCTTTAAGTCAATCTTACTAAAAAATTTGGAACCATGCAATTCATCCAAATGTCATCTAGTCTAGGAATGGGGTGACGATGCTTTACCGTAATATTGTTGATAGCTCGACAATCAACGCACATACGCCACGTCCCATCTTTTTTAGGAACTAGAAGTACTGGTACTGCCCAAGGGCTCATGCTTTCCCTTACATACCCCTTATCCATCAATTCCCGTCTTGCCTTTGTAGCTCATTTGTCTCCTCGGGATTGCTCCTATAAGCCGGTCTGTTAGGAATGACTGCTCCAGTATGAAGTCTATCTGGTGCTCAATACCTCTAATGGGTGGAAGTCCACTAGGTATGTCCTCTGTGAGTACGTCACTGTAATCCTGCAAAAGATGATGAAATAGACACAGGAAGCAAAGGGTCAGTGTTAGTAAAATAAAAATGAGGCTCCTTATAGACTAACAATAGCATGATCTTGCTAGCCTTGAATGATTTCCTGTCTCACCTCACATCACCCTCACCCATGTAGAACTCTTTTTTAACTCTCCTTTTGTTTCCCCCTCCCACGTTCACTCACACCCCCCTTGGAAACTCCCACGGCCTTGGCCTTATTTTCTCACCAGAGACAACACTCTTACTAGTTTCGCCCAAAGTGGTGTTTCCCTCGCTCGCTCTCTCTTTGTCACGTTCAAGTTGCAACTTAACCTGATCTTCATGGACTTGTGTTGGTGTAAGTGTGTATAATGTAATGGGTTTTCCTTTTATGCTGAAAAGAGTACTTGTTCTTGAACCCATCATGAATAAACCTTCTTATCAAACTGCCACGGTCTGCCCAAAGAATATGTCCGGCATGCATCGGTATCACATCACATAGGACATCATCCGTGTATGGCCAAATGGTAAAGCTCAACAGTACCTGCTTTGTCACACTTATCTCCCCACAATCATTTAACACTTCCACTGCACTTGTAAGGCTTCGGGTGTCTCAAGCAGCTCAACCCCAATCGCTCAATCAAAGCTGTACTAGCAACATTAGTACAACTGCCCCCATCTATGATCATACTACACCCTTTGCCATTCACACGGCACCTAGTATGGAATATATTCTCCCTCTGCTGCACACTCTCATCCTCTACAACATGTGCACTCAAAGCACGCTTGACAACTAAGGATAAGTTATCCAGCGGTATGCATCTCCCTCATGGTCACTAGCATCCTCCAACTCTGGCATCTCCTCCTCAACCTCACTATCGGTAGAGTACACCTATCCACTCTTTTTATCAATCACTAAGGTACTCTTATTGGACATTGTGAAGCATAGTGTCCCATGCCCAAACATTTGACAAAAAACCCAATAAACCTTAGTTGGATTCAAAATCCAAGCAAACCCCAAGCAACGGACAGAACCCCAATAACCGCGAATTTGATTTTGTAGGAACAAAACCCTTCCAAGGCCACAAAGAAGACCCACAAAGAACTTGCCCTTGAGAACCTTTAAGATGAATCCTTGTAGTGTTTTGCTAGCAATGGAGACGCCACTAAGTATGGCCAAACTCAGATAAGTCGATTCAAACTTGAAAAGGGGAATCCCTCCTTACAATAATTCGGCCACAGCCAAAGCTTTTAAGCTTTTGAGTTTACAATTTCGTTGATTACCCTCAAATGAAGAAGAAAGTAAGCTTAAATAGTGTTACAAAAAGAAGCCCTAAAGGCATAAAGACAACAATGCCCTTAAAAACTAAATTACACAAATATCAAGTCTTTAAGTCTTCAAATGCCTAGGAAGCTTTATTCTAAACTGATTTGGGCAAAGTGAATTGGTTTTGGGCTCTTTCCATCGAAGCCCACATGCATCTCTATTTGTTTGTTGCAGTCGGCTATAAAACTCTGAACTAATCCCGCCATTGCTTTCTCTGAGTCTTTTGGTCCTCTGCCTCGTAATTGGCCCTTCTGGTACTTGTAATGCGTCCTTTGGTTTGTTGTCGGCCTGGATCATGTCACATTGTCTAAGAATAAAGTATTGTCTTATATATTATGTGTATGACAGATAGAATAACGAGGTGAAACATCAACTCTGCGCTTTGGAAGGTTATCAGTTGTAGGTAATACATTCGCAGAAGCTCACACTCACTGAAGAAGATTCTTAACTTTACCAGGCTTCCATACATGACGCTAGATATTAGTAAATGGATCATGATCCATGGAAGTCAGTGATTTGTAGCCACTACGAACAGTACTGTAAATACCACCAGGATCTGCCAACCAGTAGTACTATAGAATATACATCACATGATCTCTTAGGGTAATTCGGAACCGGACCGGAACCAAATTGGAACCGAATAATAGGGTACCCTATTTAATTAGGTAGGTTCCGGTTCCACTTAGTTAGGAACCGATTTTTTCCGGGTATGGAACCGGAACCAAAACCATTTTTGCTCACCCCTAATGGTTACTGACTTAGTTACTAAGTCACGATAAGTAATCTAAATAGAAATCTTTTTTAGGATATAATTGTCTAGAGAGGATAGTTTCTTGTGCGGTAAGAATTGACATGAATTAGTTCATGTCTCGAGATTCTTGACTGGCATTAAGAAAACCCCATTAGGCATTTATTTATCTTATAATGATGTTTCTTGGCTTTAGTGACTTTTAGAAGTCACGTGTTTGACACAGTTTGCTAATCAATTATTTGCAATTGTTGTGAATAATTGAAGGCAAATTATAAAGCTAAAGAAAGAAGATGTGTATAGTTGTGTATAGAGAATATCGATTCTCACAATACGACAACTGTAGGTATTGGATACCAGATCTCCCATCTAGTTTTTTTAAAATAGTTTTTAATGATTATTTTGATATTTGATATCAGAACTTGTGACTATTGGATAGTTACTTGTTCTATATAAACAGTTGTTACATATTTTAATATGACTAGTAGTGTCATTGATAAGAAGATAAACATTAAGAAAAATATTCGGTTAACTAAATAACTTAGAACAATGCTTTATGAGATTTTATCACAGAAGCATTATATGCTTATTCCGTATGGTCAAGGATGGTCTGATACAATATCACATCATATATCCTTATCCATTTAATGAATATTGTATTCAGGATGTGATTAAATCTCATTTAACCAATGATCGTCATTGGACCACAGATTTATTGAACTAATACATTGGATGTATGTAGTTTAAAGAATTATAAATTACCTTGGATAGTTTTCTTTACTTTGTAACTTAGTTAATAAGTTGTCATGACTTAGTTGCGTGTTTCTAAAAGAATATATATTGAACGTCTTGAATGGTTCGAGAACTTTCAATATGTTTCTGGATAAACACGGATATAAGATTTGAATGGTTCAAAGATATTCTATTTAAAGTATTGAAAACTATATTTTAAAATTCATTGTGAGTCTTTAAACTGTTCAAGGATGTTTGATATGATCAAACATATGAATTTATGGCAATTAGTTCTAAAGTTATTTAATGAATATGATTCTTACTTAATATTATTCTTCTACGATTCCATTGTGATGGAATTGATCAGTAAGAGAAATCGAATCTTATATGATTTGATTCATTTGAAGTTGAGTGTTACCGAATTGGTTTTCAATACTCTTGGGGATATGCTCCAGTAGCACTAATTTATTTTATTTTAATTAAGGTTCCATTAGTTTCTACAGTTACGTATATGATATGTATATGTAGAAAATTCGAATCTTGAAAAGTTTGATATTTGAATCTTTCTTTTGTATAATGGTTATATAATTGAAAGTACTTGCGCCTCAGAGGTACAAGTAAAAGTTTATTATTTATTCTATTTAATAGAATATTGTATTCTATTTGATAGAATATCTTTTCTACGATCCCGAGTAATAAAAATATTTTATTACTTGGTGTGTAACATCGGATGTTGATAATTGTAGAAAAGACTTGACTTATTGAAGTCAAATGTGAGAGTGATAAACTAAAATGGAATTACATAATTAATAAGATGAAAAAGACCCTTTGGCAGCTTCCATATAAGTCCGATAGAATGTCAAAATCATTAGCGTAGTATTTGATACTTAATGGTTCTGTTGTTTTCTTATTGAAGAAAATTA
The DNA here is from genome assembly GCA_019454045.1 of Zanthoxylum bungeanum. Taxonomy (NCBI): domain Eukaryota; kingdom Viridiplantae; phylum Streptophyta; class Magnoliopsida; order Sapindales; family Rutaceae; genus Zanthoxylum; species Zanthoxylum bungeanum. Next base: position 30,362 of record SKCR01006586.1, on the reverse strand, counting down.
TCTTATAACTTATAGTGGGAGTGATATTTGATATCGATTTCAGAAATTAACATTAAATAATAGATCTTAGTTTTTTCGTAGCTTACTACAATCAAGTTTTGAACTTGATTGAGCTTTCGTTATGAATCGTTCATAAAATGTGCAAATTATTTGCGCAGTAAAAGCAAAGTGAGCTTATTAAAGGTTTTACCTTTATAGTATGACAGTGAGAAAGGTTATACTCAACAATCTATTGTAGATTCTGAGAAAACCTGTCACACTATTTGAACAATTAAGGATCTGTTGGTTAATGTTGATATTAAATTATGTATTTTGGCTAAATAATGCAAAGTGGCGTTCCTGAATGGTTTCTTCGAATGAAAGATCCATTGCGATTTCTTTGTTTGAAGAGTTCATTCTAGAATGGCCTTGGAGTTTGTATTCTGTTGAGATCACAGTTTGGTGTACTAGCTTATAGAGCCTATTGTAGACTTAGATAAGCTTTCCGAAAATCTGTGTTCTCTAATTTTGATACAGTCAGATTTTCTGATTTTATCAAAGCATTGAGAATACATATATGATAGTAGGGTTAGTGGGAGCATACAAATTTCTTTCTAATGTTGTATATCCTAACGACATTATCATTATTAATGTAATAATGAGATATCTGTAAGGTAAATGATTTACCTAAGTCTTCTTTTCTTCGTGAAAGCAGTGGGAGTAGTCTATGATATATTTGATATAAAGTTTTATATATGATATAAAACAAGAGACTTGTGAGATACTCCCATTAGTCGTGCATTAGATATGATCTAATAAATGACGCAATAAAACTATCTATATGACAGTTAGTATAACTATTTGACAGTTAATGTGTCTCTTGTTTATAGTATTTATCTTTCGTAAAAGGGTGATTCCTTAGTCGAAAAAGAAATTGATTAGAATATCTAATCAATCTTATGCATTATAGGATGATAGCATAATGAATATTGTATTATGTACGATTAAATATATCAATTTAATCGTAATAGTTACGAACTATTTTGATATACTGTAGACCATAAGATGTGTCTTGAAATAAGTTCTTTATTATCTTTGAGATATTAAGAACGAGTTTCTTATTCTTGGAGAATATAACCATTAGGATCAAATTAGTTTTGAGTCTAATTATGACATTAGATGGTCTATGTCATATAAAGTCAGAAAAGATGTAGTGGGAGTGTCACCGTTCATTCTATTGAATTAGTTGTAACTTATGAAGTATTGACTTATGAAGTTGCAAAGTGACCTTATAGATTAGAAGTTTTGATATTAGTGCTGTGTTTGCGGTTGTCTCATAGTATTTTGGATTTAATCTCTAAATAAATAGACAACTTAATAGCTATAGCACAATATTGATATCACATCTGAGTCATATTGATGTAGAACTTGGGTTCCACAAAATATTAATGATGCTGGTGACCGGTGCTTTCACACGCGTATAACGCAAGCGCACGTATCGTTCAAGTAGTATAAAAAGTATCGATCCCACTAGGACTTAATACCTAATCTATTAATTTTAGGAGGTCAAATGATTACTAGTATCTAACAGGTTGTTTGATTGATTTGAAATGGTGATGATTCTAAATTTAAAAACAAGTAAATAAAATTGCACGAAAGTAGGTTTAAGAAAATTCAATATTAGGAAACTATCTAGGTTTGTGAATCTTTCTAATATCTTTTTAAAGATTAAGTGGTTATTTCATTTTTGTGTAATATATCGGTTTACTAACCTGGAACACTAAATTATGTGAAAGCCTCTGTCGATGGTTATACGCAAATACCCAATATAACACAATTGAACCATATGTCTATGTCAACAAATTACTCGGATTCATTAAGTTTAAGTTCCAAAGATGGCTACCCCCGCCCGACAGGTATATGTCTAACATGTAAGGAAATCTATTAAAGGGTTATCTATCCTCAAGGAAGATCGTGGGCTATTAAGTCTAAGGCTGAAACCTAAAATTCCTTTGTCAAGTTTATTTTAGATTTACCAGATCAATCTTATTAGTGGCCAATTAACAAGACACATTAAGCTTAAGACTTAATAAGTAAACCTTTAAATTACCCAAACTATAAAATAACCCCATATAAACCGGTGATATTAAAATTCATCACAACCCCAGATAACTAACTTAGTTACGACACATAACTATGGCTAGTAAAAACTTAAATAAAATAAAAGACATAAAGTAAAATGCTGAAAAGTAAATTGCTGAAAAGTAAATGACGAAAGTAAAATGCTGAAATTAAATACTAAAAATTAAATGCTGAAAAGTAAAATGCTGAAAGTAAATTACTGAAAAGTAAAATGCTGAAAGTAAATTGCTGAAAAGTAAAATGCTGAAAGTAAATTGCTGAAAAGTAAATAAAGTAAAAGTACAATAAAAGAAAATGCTGAGGTAAAAGGATCCACTTTTATTACTTCTATTTTAGATATCTCCCTTAATATAATATATTAACTTTGCATGATAATTACCAACCAGCCATATAGGCGGTATCCAGATTAAGTCAAATTAATAATTAATTACCAACCGACCAATCAGGCGGTATCCAGTTTAGCCAGGTTAAAACCAATTTAAAAATAATTACCAACCGACCAATATGGCGGTATCCTCTTTAAGTCAGGTTTTAACTAGTTTATATATTATAATTAAGGGAGATTAATCTAAATATTAGTAATAAAAGTTTTACCTTTTACCCCAGCAAAGGGGAGTTACCTCCTCATTACTGAAAAGTAAAACTGAAAATTAAAGAAAGAAAAGTACTGTGCGTAAAAGTAAATTGCGGAAAGTAAAAACTGAAAAGTAAAGAAAAGAAAGTGCGAGGAAATTAATTACTGAAAGCTGTAAATAAACAAATAAGATACAATCTTCTTAGTATTCTTAAGGAATTCCTTAGAAGAAAGTATGAATTTACAAATGAAATGGCTTGGTATTTATAGGCAAAATTTTGCCTACATCAAATCATCCACCAAATCCATTATTAATTGCTCCACTAATTGCTCCACTAATTGCTCCACCAAATCCATTATTAATTTCTCCACTAATTGCTTATCATGTTTGGTGGTGATTTGATAATTTTTATTATTTATTTATTAATTTATTTTTTACTTTGAAAATGATTGAAAATGACTTTAATAATTACACACAACACACTTCTGGATGGTTCATCAATTTCGGGCATGAAATCTTCAGACTTCGAAATTATTTTGTCTTTCAAAGTTGTAGATCTTTGAGTCTTCTTTAATCTGGAACTTGAATAAGCTCAATCCGATATCGGATTAAAAAGTTATGCCCAAAATACGACAGATGCACAAAATTGGAATTTCCAAAACTGCACTTCGTTAAAACGCCATTTCAAGTTTCCAATCTCCAAAATTAATATGTCAAGTCCAATTTTTGCCCTTATTTGACCCAAATTTCGTCCTAAATGATTTCATTGTGTCCCAATATTATTTTATCTGCAAAATAAACTAAAACACATCAAAACGTTCATCAAACCCGAGAAACTAAACAAAATATTAAGTAAAAGGGGCGGTAAATATTGATATATTTTCCGCTCATCACACCCCCAAACCTAACATTTTGCTAGTCCTCGAGCAAAACAACAAAATAAAATACAAGAAACAATTAAAATTAAACTAAGCCATTTTCGTAGGGATCACGGTTGCATTTAGCATATGCAACAAGCCTTTAAACCCCTAGGTGTCCCTAGTGGACGAGTTATAGTCTCGTGAGGGCTTACAGCAAGGATACCCACAAACATTTTACAAAAGTAAAAAGATAATAAAACTAATGTACACAAAAGAAAAAAGACAAGAGAATAAAGAAGTTAGTGACTAATCAGGTGAAACTTCTACTTCAAGTTACTAGTTGTTTTCTTTCTTTCTAAATTACTGAATAAGTAAATTCTCCGATTATATTTACCATTCTCCATATGCACAACCGACAAAATATTAATCAACTCATTTTTTTCCCACAACAGTCACAAGTGCAGTTGATAAGAGAGTAATATTGTTGTCCTAAAGTTTTATCAGAATTCACACATTTTTGCAGCAATGGAATAATTTTTCTGATTTTTTCTTTGATTTTTGATTTTTTTATTTATATACAATATCTTCCATCTATGTAGAGAGTGTTGGGTCGGTGGCTCCCAAACCAGTTGGCTTTAGGGCACCAGGTGTTAAGACACCCCTACGGACTTAATTACTCAGACTTCAGATATATATATTTTTTGCAGCATCTTTGATCCATGTAGCGAGCTTTGGGCCAGTGACTCCCAAACCAGTTGGCTTTAGGGCACTAGGTGTTAAAATACCCCTACGGACTTAATAACTCGGATCTCATACTTTTTTTACTCCATTGCTTTTTGAGATGCTTCCTCCAATTAAACTAGAGCACTAAATATTACAAACTTTTCAATTATAGCTAATGTTTGTATGTTACCATGCATGTTGATAATACATGCCAACTGAGCATATGAAGATCCATTTTAGTCAGTATTATGGAGAATTCACAAATTAAATAATTTAAAATTAAATAAACAAAAATTAACTTGTTCCGAAATAGGTTGAGATATGTCTCAGGAGTGAAAATTTCTTACTCAGCTATCTCTTACCAATTTCACTTTTTTAGTCAAAATAAAAACAAAAACACAAAATATTTTTGTAATTTTTGAAAAAAATTCAATTTTTTTTGTATTTTTCAAAAACTTTTGGCCAAAAAATAAAAACAACATACAACTAAAAACAAGATACTAATCAACTAATTTCCTCCCCCAAACCTAAATGAGACATTGTCCCCAATGTCTTAAACAGTAGAAGAAGAGTTTAGAAGATAGTACCTGGTTAACTGAAACTATACACGAAAAGTTAAAGGTTAAGATCCAGATTAATTCGACGCCTCTTACCACGATCGTCCTCGGACCAATTTATCTTTGAAATGATAGGGTCAATTTGTGATTGGATTCCATGTATACCAACCATGTTTGGACACTGGTTGATGTACCAGGAGGCATTGTGCCTATTGGTAGCAAATGGATCTTCATGGTGAAGACATACATGGATGGCAACATACAAACGTACAAAGCTAGGCTTGTAGCGAAAGGGTATCGTCATCAACATGGTGTCGATTACGACGAAACCTTTTACCCATTGCTATGATTAAATCCATTCGGATAATGCTTGCTAATGCTGTATATTTCGATTATGAAATATGGCAGATTGACGTCAAAACCGCTTTCCTTAACGGAAACCTTTTGAAGGATGTTTATATACAACACCTTGACGGTTTTTTCGTGCCAAAACATGCAAACAAGGTTTGTAAGTTAAATCGATCCATTTATGGAATTTTTTTTTTTGGATAAGGTAAGTATTATAACCAAAAGAAAACTATACAAAGAGCAAAGGGGCATACCCCAGGCAACTAGAGAGGACAAGCCCTCCTAGAAGAAAAGCCGAAAGGCTACAGAAAAGATCAACAGAAGATGTCACCGGGCAAGTGCCACGAAAGGTGAAGCCATTTATTTTCATAAGATGGTTTCACCTTGCGTAAAAAGCTAGCACGATTCCGAACATCAAAAACAATATCAAATAGAAGAGCAGAAACAGGCCGAAGAGGCATATCATGAGTGCGAGCATTCCTCTCCCTCCAAATATGGTAGACTGAGGCTGCAAAGGACAGACGAACCAATAGGTGACATAAAGAAGCATCGGTGAACTGACATAACCACTCAACAGTCTGACGCCAATCTCGGCGTCTCCAGTTTAACCCACACATAGCCAGAACAGACGACCATACCCTCGAAGAGAAAAGACACTGGAAAAAAAGATGATCAATGTCCTCACTTGAACAACCACAGAGAATACAACGCGAGCAAGAAGAGATGCCAAACCTCATCAAACTATCATGAGTACAAAGGCCTCCCTGAATAGACATCCAAAGAAGAAAGGAATGGCGGGGAATAGCCTTCCGGAACCAAACAACTCGAGACCAATGCATCAAGGTTCCCCTAGTCCGCATGGCATTCCAGGCACTATCCACAGAAAATCTCCCACTCTTATCATCCTCCCAAACTAGCACATCCTCCCTCAAACTAGAAGGAGACGGAAGATGGGACTGAGCCAAATCAACAAGGGCAGCAGACCTAGAAGGGGGCCAATGCCAAGCAGAATCAGAGATAATGGAAGCAACTGTGGCCATCCTATCCAAGCCAGAGTCATAAATCACTCTCTCACCCAACGTGTCCACAATCGGGCCCAGAGGATGCCAAAAATCAAACCACAATAAAGTCTTCTCACCATTCCCAATCCTAACTCTCATCCGCCGCCGGGACCAAGAACGAAGCTCCAAGATCTTACGCCAACTCCAAGAGTAGTCAGTAGGACAAGGGACCTCCCAAAAACTTCTCCCCCTCAACAAATAAGAGTGAACCCAATTCGACCAAGAGGAAACCTGGCCAGAACAAAGAAACCAAATGTGCTTAATAATAGCCGCTCTATTCCAAGAATCCAAACTCTTAATCCCCAGCCCCCCCTCCTTAAGAGGTAAACAAACTTTGCTCCAAGCCACTCTCGCCCCAGAAGAGGTGAGCGCACTACCCTTCCAAAGAAAAGAACGCAGAATCGTCTCCACCTTCCATTTATGGATTGAAGCAAGCATTGCATTCTTGGAACCAACGTTTTGATGAGATCATATTACAATATGGTTTCATTCAAAACGAAGATGATTCTTGTGTATATAAGAAGGTTAGTGGGAGCGCACTGACATTCATTGTCCTATACGTTGATGATGTATTGCTCTTAACAATGACATTCTCATATTAAAATCGGTAAAAGCTTGGCTTTCATTAAAATTATCCATGAGAAACTTGGGAGAGGCAACCTTTATTCTAGGAATAAGGATCTACTGGGATATATCTAAAAGTTGTTGGCACTCTCTGAGAACTCATACATTGACAAATTGTTGAAGAGATTCAACATGGATCAGCCTAGAGGGGGCTGCTTCCTGTGTCACATTGCGTCTCTCTATCTAAGGACATGTGTTCTAAAACTCAAGATAAAAGAGATGCAATGAATCGAATCACGTTCGCTTAAGCAGTCGGATCAATCATGTATGCCATGACATGTACGCGACCTGGTGTCTCATATGCTTTGAGCATATGCAGTCACTATCAGGCCGATCCAGGTGATGGTCACTGGATTGATGTTAAGAACATCATTTTGTATCTTAGATGAACTAAGGATGCTTTCTTAGTTTATGGAGATGGAGAACTTAAGGTGACTGGGTTCACCGATGCAAATTTCCAAACTGATAAAGACGACTGTAAGTCCCAATCAGGGTACATATTTTATTTGAACAACGGAACAGTTAACTGGAAATCTTCCAAGCAAGATACTATTGCCAATTCAATAACAAAAGCGGAATACATTGCTACGGCTGAGGCAGCAAATAGAAGCATTTTGGATCTATAAAATTCCTAATTGGATTAGGAGTAGTTCTGTTAGCAGCTGAGCTGGGCTACAACACAGGCTAAAGAACCACGGTCTCATCAATGATCCAAGTATGTACTTCGACGGTTTCATCTGATTCATGAGATCTTACATCGTGGCGATGTTAAGATCGAAAAGATCATTTCAGATGAGAACCTTGCAGATCCACTGACGAAAGCTATATCTCAACAAAAGTTTGAGCAACCCGTACATAGTTTAGGTGTTGGACACTTGAGTGATTGGCTATAGGCCAAGTGGATTACTTGGATATATAAATGATAAAAGTCCATATGATTAGTACCAGATTAATAAGATATGAGACAATATTAATCCATGAAAGATTTAATCATTAAATATCTCTAGTCGTAATATTATCGAGACTGGACATCGATAATGCGGAATAGGCTAGTATTACACTTGTGCGTGTTATGCTTAACGACATAGTTCTCATATATTTAAGTATTGGATATTTATGCAAGTGTAATAGGAGGTTCTGTTAGCCGTTGGATCGGGAACAGCTTCGCTCTAGATAGACCCCTCGGAGTCACATTGGTAGTATGTCTATGTGTCTATGGGAATCCGAATCAGGGTAGGTGTATGTGGTCTTAACCTGAGACATGCATCGCTAATACTTGCGACAATCAATATATTTTGGTTTTGGCTGTCCGGAGCTTTAACATGTTCTGTGTACGCCTCTTTTGGCTATACTGAGAATCGTAGTATCTTGGGTGTGATGTCAAGATGGAAGTATCACTTCAGTCATATGGAGATGATGATCACGCAGGGATACATAAATAGTACTCTTAAATGCTGCAACTATCGGGATAGTATGACTAGCTCATGATTATCCGATTACAGAGACTAGTTGCTAGTGATCTGATATATGTTTCGTACGGGGCAGACACAATTCTTGCCCTGGGCCTAACTTGTGACATCAGATACTGGATCGTAATACGTAATACATTGTATACTATGCATGATAAATATTATATATTCCTCGTTGAATATTTCTGGAGAATTGGGTAGGCACGATGCTTTGCTAGAAGCCAACCATGTCTTGTAAATCGGTCAGAACGTGGTACCGGGTACGCACGTGTTCGGATAGTCCGATGACCGTATTTACTGCCAATATATCCAGATATCTCTTGGGTCACTTCCCAAAGATTCACCGATGACATTTGACTCGAACATAATTAATCTGGGATTAATTATGAGAGAGAAAATTAATTTGGGATTAATTACGGCAAGAATTTATCTGGGATTAAATTCGTCTAGAAGAGAGAACGCGATTAATTTGGAATTAATCGGCAAAGTAAATTTAATAGTTAAATTAGATTTTACTATTTAATTTATTTAATTGGGCTAAAATAATATATTGGATATATTAATTGAAATTGGATTTCAATAATGAATTAAAATTGGACTTTAATTCAAGCGAACGAATTAATTTGGAATTAATTCGTAAGCGAATTTCGTAATAATTTTGCTAGGCATTATTATTTAATTAAATTGGATTTAATTAAGTCGCGACGGGAAATTCGTTTAATCGGATTAAACGAACCCGAGCCCAAAGTGTGTTGTGTAAGCCAACTTGAATTTGGAATTCAAAATTGGGTGGGACCCAAAACTCACATCACATGTCAAATTGTGATGGTGGTAGTTGGCAATAGTGATTAGATTATTTAAACACACGACACAAAAGTCAAGACAACTATTCACCATCTTCTCTCTTCTCCCTTCAATGGCTGAATTCTTCCTCTCTTCCCTTTGAATTTTTGTTGCAAAAATTCATCAAAGCTAGTACATTGGGATTCAATTTAAGGTGATATGGAAACTCATCCAAAAGTTTGGAACTCAAAAAGGAGGGCTTAGAGCTTCTACATCCATGGAATTTTGAAATCCTAAAACCGATCAATGTGAGTATTTCCGCTACTTTCACTTGATTTATTCACACTATAATCATGTTTAGGATCCTTGGCAAGTCTTAGAGACACTAACAAGGGATTACTGGGAGGAAGATTCGTCGTTCACTCTGTCAGGATCTGAATCGATTACTTCATATTTTAAGGTTCCACAACTTTTATCATCCACTCTGTGGTCTCCATTTACGTTGTCGTCTTTACTCTATGCTACATATATCACCATAAATACTGAATTCTCTTGTCACTTTCTATTCCCTTCTTACTGTTTTCATATTCTATCTCTTGGCTCTAAGCCATGCTACTGAGGCTAATGGTGGTTCGTTCTTCTGGCTACATTCCTAGATCTATTGACATGAGTCCAACCACACCAGAGATATTGCAGGATGCAACTAACAACTTGGAGGAACTCATGCAGTTTCCAACAAGTCCAATCACATGCCAAAGAACAAGAAGATCAGAGAGGCCTTTGCGGGACTAGCTCAGAGCTCTGTGACCAGTTGCAGCAACCAAGTCAAGTGCACACCAGAGACACATATGGGCATAACCAGAGAGGTCCCCAGTTATTTCATTTGACCCAGATCAGCTCAGACTGAAGCATAGTAGAGCAGCTTCAGCACTAGCACTCTTTTGACCCGATTTGACCTATTTTGGGACTATATTGAATTTGGCCAAATGGGGGCATTTTTTTCCCAACATGTTGACTTTATTTATGATGTAATTAAGCTAGTTGACCAGGTCATTAGGGTTAATTATGCTTAGAACCTTGCTTATTGAGTAAGCACGTCAATTTACTATTTGATGTAAGCACCTCAAATTAGCTTAAGTTAGATTAGTTTCTAATCATTGTTTTAAGCTACTTTAGGTGGGAAAAGACTTTTGGGGACGTGCTTGAGTGAAAGCTTTGGGTAGTTTTTAGGTCTTTTGGTAATTTCACTTTAGGGACATTTTTGTCCATTCACACCTTTAGGGTTTCTCTTTGTATCGCATTTCGCTACGTTCTTCATCGATGCGAGAGCTGAGATATCCGTTGCCGAGAGTCGTTATAGATAGAGTGAAAGAAGGCGCCGCATCCCAGAGCACACCGTGTCCGGGGCCTTGAGAGCGTGCTCTCTCGTTAGATTTCCTTGGCGCAGACCGCGTCAGGGGTTCGTTGTTCGCCCCCACGGGGAACAAGACTAGTCCCGCACCTGCGGAGATATGGGTGTGCGGCTGCGAAGCCACCACTCCCCACGATTGTTATCACAAGTTCACGGGTCGTTCTGCGCTTGCAGAGGTTTTGACAATGATCCTTCCGCAGGTTCACCTACAGAAACCTTGTTACGACTTCTCATTCCTCTAAATGATAAGGTTTAGTGGACTTGACAAGAACTCACTTGGGTTGGAAACCAAGCAAACCCCCAAGCATCTTTCTCAAAACCCCAAGAACTTTGAATACTGATTTTGTAGGAACAAAACCCAACCAAGATCAGCCCCTAACCACCATGAAACTCACATCCATGATAACCACAAGCATGAAATCAGATTGTATTTTGCTAGCAATGGAGACGCCACTAAGTTTCCAAGCTTAGATAAGTCAATTTGAACTTGAAAAGGGGAATCCCTCCCTCAACAAGGTTTTGGCCATAGCCATGGAAAGCTCAAGCTTTTCTCTCTTTCAAATGTTGTATATTACGTTGGTTGTCTCCAAAATACAAAGAAGAGTCAAATAATAAGGGTTACAAGAGAGTAAAAAGACTAAAATGACCCTAGAGCTAAAATTACCAAAAGCCCTAAGTCAAGCACCTCAACCACAACCATTAAGGTCCTTTTGCACCTAAATAAACTTAAAACAAAGATTAGAAGCTAATCTCACTTAAGCTAATTGAGGTGCTTACATGCTATAGTAAATTGACGTGCTTCCGGCTAAGTAGAGATCTAAGCATAATTAAGCCTAATGGCATAGTCAAACATGCTAATTACATCATAAATAAAGTCAAAATGTCGAGCATAAATGACAAAAATGCCCCCATTTGGCCGAATTCAACATAGTCCCAAAATGGGTGAAATCGGGTCAAAAGGGTGCTTGTGTTGAAGCTGCTCTGCTATGCTTCAGTCTGAGCTGATCTGGGTCAAATGAAATAGCTTGGGGACCTCTCTGGTTGTGCCCATATGTGTCTCTGGTGTGCACTTGACTTGGTTGCTGCAACTGGTCACATAGCTCTGAGCTAGTCCCGCAAAGGTCTCTATGATCTTCTTTGCTCTTTGGCGTGTGATTGGACCTGTTGGCAACTGCATGGGTTCCTCCAAGTTATTAGCTGCATTCTGTAATGTCTCTGGTGTGGTTCGAATCATGTCATTCCCTCCTTGTTGAAAATGATTCGACCTCGAATCTGAACCTGCATCAAAATGAGTTAAGTCAGAAACATTAAAAGTAGCAGATACGTTGTACTTACCTTGCAAATCCAGCTTATATACATTGTCATTGATCCTTTCCAAGACTTGAAAAGGTACATCTCCTCTCGATTGTAGCTTGGATCTTTTCCTCTTGCATATAAAGCCACACCCAATTGCCGGGGTCAAACACAATGCGTTGGAAACCTATTATTCTCACCAACTCTACCTTTCCCTTATCATTCATACTCCCAAGCTTAATAAGAATCAAAGATAATAAATCCATAGGATTAAAAAGAATTAGAATCATAATCAATCTCATAAGGCAAGTAAAAACTAGAAGGATGAATGCATCTATTATATGCAAACTCTGGCCCCGCTATTGCGTCTGTGATCTTCTTAGCTCTTTGGCGTGTGATTGGGTCTGTTGGCAATTGCAAAGGCTCTAATGTTCCTTGGGTGATTGCATTCATGTCAAATGTTGTCCCTTGGATCATGTCATTCTCCATCTCTTGAAATGGATTCGTCCTCGAATCCGAACCCGGATCCTAGATAGTTATGACAAAATCAATTGGACGATGATATTGAAATATAAAAGAATCATACTTGACCACTTGTACCTGCGATGAAAAAGCATAAACAATAGAGAAAATGTTATGGAAAAACTTCACTACCACATCTACTTTCTTTTCACCAGCTCTCACAGCTTCATCATCACTCATGGCCACTATCTCAACCATACTTGCAAAGACCTCCTCACACATCTGCTCAGCTTCACTATGTTTTTCAACCTCAAAGCACACTACCTCACAAGTGTTTACTCCCTCAATGCTCACGGTCTCACAAGCATTTTCACTCACCATGTCACTTATAACACAATTCACAACATTTAAGGCCTCACAAGTGTTTTCATTCGCTATGCATTCAACATCACAAGTGCTTCTCATTTTATTACACACAACTTCAATAGCTTTTGGTTGTTGAGTACTCTCTTCATTCACTGTATATTTAGTTACCTTCCAAGTCTTTTTCCATTTCTCATAAGATCTTCTATAATCACTCATAATATCTTGGATATCACTTTTGAAAGTATCCAAAACCTCGATCTTATCATCAATAGTTAAACTTGGACCTGCCATCTCAACACTAAACAAACAGATTTGAAATAATAAAAAAGCAAAACAAATATGTAAATCCTCACAATCTCATGTGCTTACAATCGAATGATATCACTCCACTCGTGTTTGCACTATATTGGCTTTTACCCGATACTGTGCTCACAATCACTGCCTTTTACCACTCTTGAGTTCTTCCTCAATTCAATTACAAATCAACTCAATTCCCAGAATGGTCAACTAAGGTGTAGTCCACAAGCTAGCAGAAACACAATGTATATATAGAGCATGTGGAATAAAGCAAATAAGATAAGTAATCACGGAGACTCAATCGAAAGAAACCTATAGCTAGAGTGCTCAGAATAAGAAAGAATGACGAGTTAGCTAAATGCAATAAATAAGCAAGCAAGCAATCAACGTGTCACTGAAGCAATCTTGTGGTCACTCGCTATAGTGTTTGAGCTCACCTTTCTTTTCTTCTCACACACACTCACAAGTGTTTACACTCCAATGAAACACAATGAAGCACAAAGGATTTCAATTCGGCTATAACACAAATATAGTCTTTCAAGCTCAAACCAATACAAACCAAATCAAATATCAATGTAACTCATGTAAAGCAATCCAATCAACTTGCAAATGGTCTAATCAATCTAAGCACAATGCGACCAATTCTTTTTTTTTTTTAAGTAGGTGACTCGGCTGCTTACGTAAGAAGCTTACAAGTAGGTCAATTAAGCATGTCAATTCGGCAATGGTAAGTTACAAACCAACTAAACACTTTTTCCAACTAACTTGGTGATGCAGCAGCTTGCCTCTTCAAGCACCTCTCAAATGCAATGATGGCTACTCAAATTTCCAAGTTCAAGTTCAAATTGACTTATCTAAGCTTGGCAACTTAGTGGCGTCTCCATTGCTAGAAAAATACAATCTGATTTCATGCTTGTGGTTATCATAGACGTGAGTTTCATGGTGGTTAGGGGCTGATCTTGGTTGGGTTTTGTTCCTACAAAATCAGTATTCAAAGTTCTTGGGGTTTTGAGAAAAATGCTTGGGGGTTTGCTTGGTTTCCAACCCAAGTGAGTTCTTGTCATTTGGTATCATGAGCTCAGGGTTCCAAGGTCCGATTTTCCTATCTTTATGTGTTGTTTGATTGTGTTTTCATCTTTGTTCTTTGTTGATTTAGTTTCGGCATCAAGGTTTTACTTCCACCTTGATTCGGCCATTGTAGGATCTTGTTGTTTCTTGATGATTCTTGTTGATTTTTGATCAAAATAGCATGAATAACATTCTGCCCTTGAGTGTTTTTGATTGATCATGAGTATTTCTTTGAGTGAAGCCTTGGCTACTTAGGTCAAATTGGGGCTTTTGTGTTCTTTGCGTGAATCAAGTGTTTAGGTTTTAATTGTATGTTACTAGGACGTGTTTAACATTGTTATTAAGTTATTAGTGTCAAAATTCCAAAAAAAAAAAGAATCATATCAGATTCGACCTAGTGAGATTTATCTATTGTCGAATACATGCAATTAGAGTTATTTCCATAGGTATTATTCATATCAACTTTGCAAAAATCAGAATTGACATCATTCATCTTGGCATTTACGTGAGCTTACTTGTTTGCATTCTTGTGAAGTTAGCACAATCTTGTGAGTTTGAGTGAAAAGAAAGAAAGGTTGAGTGCATTATTGATGAATGTGAATGTGTAATTGATGAAACAAATCTGAATGCGCCAAATTTGGATACTGGAGTGAGTTGTATCATTCTTGCTGATTTGTGTTGTTAATGTTGAAGAATCAAGTGAAGCAAGGTTGAGTGCACCAAATTTGCACTAAATTCGTGTGTATCCAAGCAAGTATCACTTGCCACCTCTTGAAATATTGTTATTATAAGTGAAGAGGCAAGAAATTCATCATTAGCTTGACATGGGAACTTGTGTGTAATCATTTGTTTTTAAGGTGCTTGAAGAGGCAAGTACCTGCATCACCTAGTTGCTTGCAAAAACTATTTACTTAGCTTGTAATTTGATTTGGCTGAATTCGAAATTGAGTTAGTTACATTGTAACTAGATCATTTATACTCATTTGCAAGTTGAAAGGTAGACATTACCACATTGCCGAATTGATTATATGAGTTACATTGTCATTTGAGTTGTATTTACATATATTGCAAGTGTTAAGGATATAACTTGAAAATTACCGAATGTGGTAATCTTGTTATTTGCATTGTATTTCATTTGCTTTGTATACACTTTGAGTGTGAGAGACAAAAGAAAAGAGGGAAAAAAAGAGTTAAAAAAAAAGAGGAAAAAAAAAAGAAAAGAAAAGAGTGAGACAAAAACAATAGTGAGTGATCACAAGATTGGCTAAGTGTCACATTGAGTGCTTGCTTGTTTGTTTGCGCATTTAGCTCGCTCGTCTTTTTTCTTATTCCGTGCACTCTAGCTTAAGTCTCTTTGATTGAGTCTTCGTGATTACTATTCTTATTCGCATTATTCCACCTGCACTATATACATTATTTGTTCTTTGTGTTTCTGCTAGCTTGTGGGCTACACCTTAGTTGACCATTCTGGGAATTGAGTTGATTTGTAATTGAATTGAGGAAGAACTCAATAGTGGTAAAAGGCAGTGAGTGTGAGCACAATATTGGGTAAAATCCAATAGAGTGCAAACACGAGTGGAGTGATATCATTCGAGTGTAAACACGTAAGATTGTGAGGATTTACATATTTGTTTTGCTTTTTATTATTTCTAATCTGTTTGTTTAGTGTTGAGATGGCAGGTCCAAGTTTAACCATTGATGATAAGATCGAGGTAGTGGATACTTTCAAAAATGATATCCAAGCTATTATGAGTGATTATAGAAAATCTTATGAGAAATGGAAAAAGACTTGGAAGGTAACTAAATATGCAGTGAATGAAGAGAGTACTCAACAACCAAAAGCTATTGAAGTTGTGTGTAATGAAGTGAGAAACACTTGTGATGTTGAGTGTATAGCAAATGAAAACACTTGTGAGGCCTTGAATGTTGTGAATTGTGTTATAAGTGACATGGTTAGTGAAAATGCTTGTGAGACCGTGAGCATTGAGGGAGTAAACACTTGTGAGGTAGTGTGCTTTGAGGTTGAAAACATAGTGAAGCTGAGCAGGTGTGTGAGGAGGACTTTGCAAGTATGGTTGAGATAGTGGCCATGAGTGATGATGAAGCTGTGAGATATGGTGAAAAGAAAGTAGATGTGGTAGTAAAGTTTTTCCATAACATTTTCTCTATTGTTTATGCTTTTTCATCGCAGGTACAAGTGGTCAAATATGATTCTTTTATATTTCAATATCATCGTCCAATTGATTTTGTCATAACTATCTATGATCCGGGTTTGGATTTGAGGACGAATCCATTTCAAGAGAGGGAGAATGACATGATCCAAGGGACAACATTTGACATGAATGCAGTCACCCAAGGAACATTAGAGCCTTTGCAATTGCCAACAGGCCCAATCACACGCCAAATAGCTAAGAAGATCACAAGCGCAATAGCGGGGCCAGAGTTTGCATATAATAGATGCATTCATCCTTCTAGTTTTTACTTGCCTTATGAGATTGATTTATGATTCTAATTCTTTAACTCCTATGGATTTATTATCTTTGATTGTTATTAAGCTTGGGAGTATTATAAGGGAAAGGCAGAGTTGGTGAGAATAATAGGTTTCCAACGCATTGTGTATGACCCCGGCAATTGGGTGTGGCTTTATAAACAAGAGGAAAAGATCCAAGTTGCAACCAAGAGGAGATGGTCCATTTCAAGTCTTGGAGCAGATCAATGACAATACTTACAAGCTTGATCTTCCTGGTGAGTTTGGCATTCCTGCAATGTTTAATGTTTCTGACTTATTTTATTTTTAATGCAGGTTCAGATTCGAGGTCGAATCCTTTTCAACAAGGAGGGAATGACATGAGTCCAACCACACCAGAGACATTACAGGATGCAGCTAACAACTTGGAGGAACACATGCAGTTGCCAACAGGTCCAATCACACGCCAAAGAGCAAAGAAGATCAGAGAGGCCTTTGCAGGACTAGCTCAGAGCTATGTGACCAGATGCAGCAACCAAGTCAAGTGCACACCAGAGACACATATGGACATAACCAGAGAGGTCCCCAGCTATTTCATTTGACCCAGATCAGCTCAGACTGAAGCATAGCAGAGCAGCTTCAGCACCAGCACTCTTTTGACCCGATTTGACCTATTTTGGGACTATGTTGAATTCGGCCGAATGGGGGCAGATTTGTCATTTGTGCTCGACATGTTGACTTTATTTATGATGTAATTAAGCTAGTTGACCAGGTTATTATGGTTAATTATGCTTAGAACCTTACTTATTGAGTAAGCACGTCAATTTACTATTTGATGTAAGCACCTCAAATTAGCTTAAGTTAGATTAGTTTCTAATCATTGTTTTAAGCTACTTTAGGTGGGAAAAGAATTTTGGGGACGTGCTTGAGTGAAAGCTTTGGGTATTTTTTAGATCTTTTGGTAATTTCACTTTAGGGACATTTTTATCCATTCACACCTTTAGGGTTTCTCTTTGTAACCTATTTAAACTTTGTTTTCTTCTTCTTTGCAATAACATACACGACATTTTGAGAAACTTTCAAGCTTTTAAGCTTTGGCTATGGCTAAATTTCTTGTGAGGGAGGGATTCCTCTTTTTAAGTTCAAATTGACTTATCTAAGCTTGGCAACTTAGTGGCGTCTCCATTGCTAGCAAAATACAATCTGATTTCATGCTTGTGGTTATCATGGACGTGATTTTCATGGTGGTTATGGGCTGATCTTGGTTGGGTTTTGTTCCTACAAAATCAGTATTCAAAGTTCTTGGGGTTTTGAGAAAGATGCTTGGGGATTTGCTTGGTTTCCAACCCAAGTGAGTTCTTGTCATCTATGCTCTCTATTCTAATTACGGGTTACAACTTTACCATATGATCATTCTGTCCGCACTGGTACTTTTTGGTTAAGTTCTGAGTGTTTCTCATCTCATAAGTCTGTTCTTTTGAGCTCACGTAGACCTCTACTAGTATTTGCCTGATTTATGTGTTTCAAAAAAGTACTACTACTTATCCCTTCTTGACTTGGTCAGGTTATTTCTTTTCTATCCTTAAATCCTCCTTAGTTCTTCCTTGTGTGGTCTACCATTTAGTGTTTTCTGTTTCTGACTTAGGTTAAATTTTCATCGAATTTCCGTACTGTTATCTTTATCTAGGCTGGTATAGAGTGGGGCAGGAATTTATATCTCAATTGGTGTCGGCGTTCTTGTTCTGATACTTTGTGTCCTGATATAGTCTATTACTCATGTAAGGTAGGTATGAGATAGACTCCATCAGGGCCGCTTCTTTGACTAGTATCACTGAAAGATGAGGATCTAGATAGATTGGGACTTTATTAATCAGATTCTTAGATTAAGGCAATTGGTCAACTTTATTTACGACCTTCACTTATTTCCCTGAGGACCTGGGTTTGGGGATCTAAGATATCTATCCACTTTTGACATTTCTTGTCTATTGAAACTTCCATGTCTAATCCTGAGTTCTTGCTTCTTTTATCTTTCTGTCTATCCTTCATTACTCGGGGAGGTTTACTATCTCTACGAGGTGCTTGAGGCTATTTAGTCTTCTTAAAGGAATTTTCTAATGAGGGAAAGAATCTTAGTAGAGAGGAATGAATCTTGCTCAGGTTTACTCAATATTTTATTCTTGTTCAGGCTTACTATATGCTCTTTTACTACTTCCAGTTCTGGTACTTCCTTATCTATATGTTTCTACATTTTTACCTCTAATTGCTTCTGATTGCTTAAACATATATATTTCACCTTTTACTATTCTTTTTAGGTTTTTTCTTTCTCTTTTTACTTGTCCGGGTGGGTATTCTTAGAACTTTACTATCTCATTATATCTCTTTACTTTTCTTTGTCTCTGACTGCCTAAATATCTATGCATCTTTTCTTACTTTCGTATAGTTCTCTTTTTTCCACTCCCTTAGGTGACTTTTCTTAGTACTGTATTTTCTGGTTTTTATAACTAAATTTAAACTTCTTCTATTAGCTCAGGATGATTACATAAGGATCTTCAAAGAATATAGTTATTTCTAAGGAAATATACTTAAATAACTCAGGAATTCTTACTAACATGTCTATATAACTTTGAGATGTACTCGAGGATCAGATACTGGAGAGGTAGTGCCTCGCATACGGGTATCCCGGATATACTATGTATACAAGACCCCAGCACTCTACCCACTGCAGTCACTGACTCCCTAGACCATACTCTGATACCGTCTTTGTAACATCCTCAATCCAGAGATGCTACCAGTATGGAATATGCCGTACTATTCCTCTAAGCCACTGACTTTCAGACAAAAATTAAACTCATTTCATTTATAAGCTCATGCACGGGACTGTTGCCCAATTCAACATCATAAATGCATAATACTTTTCAAATTTAATACTCAAATTCACTACACATCACAACTTCGGTAATAAACATTTTGACATGATCCAAGGGACAACATTTGACATGAATGCAGTCATCCAAGGAACATTAGAGCCTTTGCAATTGCCAACAGACCCCAATCACACGCCAAAGAGCTAAGAAGATCACAGACGCAATAGCGGGGCCAGAGTTTGCATATAATAGATGCATTCATCCTTCTAGTTTTTACTTGCCTTATGAGATTGATTATGATTCTAATTCTTTAACTCCTATGGATTTATTATCTTTGATTCTTATTAAGCTTGGGAGTATGAATGATAAGGGAAAGGCAGAGTTAGTGAGAATAATAGGTTTCCAACGCATTGTGTTTGACCCCGGCAATTGGGTGTGGCTTTATATGCAAAGAGGAAAAGATCCAAGCTACAATCGAGAGGAGATGGACCTTTTCAAGTCTTGGAAGGATCAATGACAATGCATATAAGCTGGATTTGCAAGGTAAGTACAACGTATCTGATACTTTTAATGTTTCTGACTTAACTCATTTTGATGCAGGTTCAGATTCGAGGTCGAATCCTTTTCAACAAGGAGAGAATGACATGAGTCCAACCACACCAGAGACATTACAGGATGCATCTAATAACTTGGAGGAACCCATGCAGTTGCCAACAGGTCCAATCACACGCCAAAGAGCAAAGAAGATCAGAGAGGCCTTTGCGGGACTAGCTCAGAGCTATGTGACCAGTTGCAGCAACCAAGTCAAGTGCGCACCAGAGACACATATGGGCATAACCAGAGAGGTCCCCAAGCTATTTCATTTGACCCAGATCAGCTCAGACTGAAGCATAGCATAGCAGCTTCAGCACCAGCACCCTTTTGACCCGATTTCACCCATTTGGGGACTATGTTGAATTCGGCCAAATGGGGGCATTTTTGTCATTTGTGCTCGACATTTTGACTTTATTTATGATGTAATTAGCATGGTTGACTATGCCATTAGGCTTAATTATGCTTAGATCTCTACTTAGCCGGAAGCACGTCAATTTACTATAGCATGTAAGCACCTCAATTAGCTTAAGTGAGATTAGCTTCTAATCTTTGTTTTAAGTTTATTTAGGTGCAAAAGGACCTTAATGGTCGTGGTTGAGGTGCTTGACTTAGGGCTTTTGGTAATTTTAGCTCAAGGGTCATTTTAGTCTTTTTACTCTCTTGTAACCCTTATTATATGACTCTTCTTTGTATTTTGGAGACAACCAACGTAATATACAACATTTGAAAGAGAAAAGCTTGAGCTTTCCATGGCTATGGCCAAACCCTTGTTGAGGGAGGGATTCCCCTTTTCAAGTTCAAATTGACTTATCTAAGCTTGGCAACTTAGTGGCGTCTCCATTGCTAGCAAAATACAATCTGATTTCATGCTTGTGGTTATCATGGACGTGAGTTTCATGGTGGTTAGGGGCTGATCTTGGTTGGGTTTTGTTCCTACCACAAATCAGTATTCAAAGTTTTTGGGGTTTTTGTGAGAAAGATGCTTGGGGTTTGCTTGGTTTCCAACCCAAGTAAGTTCTTGTCATTCATGTCAAATGTTGTCTCTTGGATCATGTCACATTTATAACTCTTTACATGTGTCTTCATTACTAAACAATCTATATGATACATGGCATTTTCTGTCACTGACTGAACTAAGCTCTGACTCGACCTGGTGGACTGAACACCCTAGTGACTACCATCATTATCCATCATCTTGAGCTCGTCCTCTGGGAATACCTGTAAAACAGAGAAACTAGGAGTGGGGGATTAGACCGTTTGAACGATCTAAGTGAGTGGACGAATAAAACAAAAACTAAATGTGTTTTTATAAAAACTTTTAGTTCTAAAACCGATCTCAACAGAAAACCATCTCTTTTGAAAACTCTTTTCTTATCTAAAAACATAACCTTTCTGTAAAACTCTTTGTAAAAGCTTTTCTGTCTGCAAAACTCTGAGTCTTTTCTGTGAAATTAGATTTTCTTTCTAAAACTCTTTATAAACTTTTGTTTCTGAAAACTGCATCTCTGAAAATCTTTTTTTGAAAACTGTCACTGGAAATCTATCTCTGGAAAACCTGACGCATGGGGGCATTATGTATCGCTGTCCCCCGATATGCCCAACTAGAGCCAGGAGTGCAAATCCATGTCATTGGAGCGTTACTTATTGTCGTTCCCCAAAGCCATGCCACTACATGTCCCTGAAACTAGTGGTCTTGGGTCGTTACGTATCGTCGTCTCCCAAGCCACTGAACTAGAGCCGGGGGTGCGGATCTATGCAACCCTATATAGGCTTTGAATCTAGGATCTAGGGGCATCTTCATCTATAGTCATGAACTAGGATCTAGAGGCATTAAGTATCGTCGTCCCCCCCAATCCTCTACATGTGCACATGTGCTCTCCGTCAATTCCATATCTGAATCAAGTTACATACTGAGGTGGATTTTTCTCCCATGCCTCGAAAACATAAAACTCAAGTTCTAAAATCATTCTTTTAGATATCATCATGTAATAAAGCTTATCTTTTAAAAACATGCTCTTTCTTAAAACAACTGAAATAAAATCTGGCTACCGCCCTAAAATGCTCAAAAGTAAGTCTTGAGTCAAACAATTAAATAAAATCAACTTTGAAAAGAAAGGTCCACTCACTAGTTTAGAGTCCTGCTTGTATAGCTTCACTTTACCGAAGAAATTTATGGTTCCTGCGATAACTCGTAATTGATAACTCTGATTAGAAAATGAATTGAGGAGTGTTTGAGAATTAAGCTAAGTTTATCGATCCAAATACCTGCTGTCACTTCAAGGCTTATCATATGTATAACATGATGTAATGTATGTATACGAGTTGATACGACACCTCTAGGGTGGCCTCTAACATGCTAGGGTGGAACTAGAATGAATTAAAATTATCTTGGGGAAATTCTGATCTCGCGTCGTGACGCAAGGCATTGAGCCACGACGCTCATAATTCCAAAAATGTGTTAGTGTCTCTAAGACTTGCCCAAGGATCTCTAAATCATGATTTGTGTGTGAATTTATCAAGATAAGTTACGAATATACTTACATTAATATCGGTTGAAGTTCAAAACTTTCTTTGGATGTAGAAGCTCCAAGCCCTCTTTTTGAGTTCCAAACTCTTGGGTGAGTTTCCCTATCACCTTTCTATGACTCCTTTAAGTGCTAGCTTGGACAAAGAATGAAAGAAAATTTTCTCCCTCAAGTAGATGAAGTTTCGGCCAAAGGAGGGAGTGAAGAGAGAATGAATAGTGTCATTTGTGTTTTCCAAAAACATATATTAAAGTTGACTTCCAAGTTCATTTAAGTTGGTTGTTGTGTGCAATAAGTAATCCAATTACTATTCCAACTACTTACATCACAAATAGTGACAATTTAATGTAAGTTTTGGGTCTCACCCAATTAAATTCCAAATTCAGTTGGCACACACAACATGACTTTGGGCCCGGTTTCGTTTAATCCGATTAAACGAATTTTCCGTCGCTAAATAATTAAATCCAATTTAATTAAATAATAATGCCTAGCAAAATTATTACAAAAGTCGCTTACGAATTAATTCCAAATTAATTCGTTCGCTTGAATTAAAATCCAATTCAATTAATATATCTGATATATTATTTTAGCCCAATTAAATAAATTAAATAGCAAAATCCAATTTAACTATTAAATTGCTTTGTCGATTAAGTCCAAATTAATCGTCTTCTCTCTTCTAGATGAATTAATCCCAGATTAATTCTTACCGCAAATAATCCCAGATTAATTTTCTCTTTCATAATTAATCCCAGATTAATTCTTGCCGTAATTAATCCCAGATTAACTTTCTCTCTCATAATTAATCCCAGATTAATTCTGTTCGAGTCAAATGTCATTGGTGAATCTTTGGGAAGTGACCCAAGTGATCCCTGGATATGTTGGCAGTAAATACGATCATCGAACTATCCGAACACGTGCATACCCGATACCACATTCTCACCGATTTACAAGACATGGTTGGCTTCTAGCAAATCACTGTGCCTACCCAATTCTCCAGAAATATTCAACGAGGAAGTATAATCTGTATCAGGCGTAGTATACAATGTATTGTGTAATACGATCCAGTATCGGATGTCACATGCTAGGCCTAGGGCTGGAATTGTTGTCTGCCCCGTACGAATCATATATCGGATCACTAGCATCTAGTCTCTGTAATCGAATAATCATGACCTAGTCATACTATCCCGATAGCTGCAGCATTTAAGAGTACTAGTTCTGTATCCTGCGTGATCATCATCTCTATATGACTGAAGTGAGACTTCCATCTTGACATCACATCCAATACACTATGATTCTCAGTAAACCCAGAAGAGGCGTACACAAAACCTGTTAAAGCTCCGGACGATCAAAACCAAAGTATACTGATTGTCGCAAGTATTAGCGATGCAAGTCTCAGGTTAAGACCACATACACACTATCCTGATTCGGATTCCCATAGACACATAGTCATACTACCAATGAGACTCTGAGGGGTCTATCCAGAGCGAAGCTGTTCCCGGTCCAAACAGCTAACAGAACCTCCTATCACACTTGCATAAGTATCCAATACTCAAATATATGAGAACTATGTCGTTAAGCTTACATAACGCGCACAAGTGTAATACTAGTCTCTTCCGCATTATCGATGTCCAGTCTCGATAATACTACGACTAGGGATATTTAATGATTAAACCTTTTGTGGATTAATATTGTCTCATATCTTATTAATCCGGTACTAATCATATGGACTTTTATCATTTATATATCCAAGTAATCCAATTACAAAATGATAAAAGAGCAATTTCCTTTGTCACATAGTTAATTTGTACAAAAACACCATGTCTTTTACAAATAGTGATGCTATGGGTCATAATTGTCCAACAATCTCCCACTTGGCCTATAGCCAATCACTCAAGTGTCCAACACCTGAACTATGTACGGGTCGCTCAAACTTTTGCTGAGAAATTGCTTTCGTCAGCGGATCTGCAAGGTTATCATCTGAAACGATCTTTTCGATTTTCACATCGTCACGATGTGTGATCTCACGAATCAGATGAAACGGTCAAAGTACATACTTGGATGATGATGAGACCGTGGTTCCTTAGCCTGTGATGTAGCCCAGCTCAGCTGCTAACAGAACTATTCCTAATCCATTAGGAATTTTATATATCCAAAATTCTTCTTTTGCTGCCTCAGCCGCAGCAATGTATTCCGCTTTTGTTGTTGAATCGGCAACAATATCTTTCTAGGAGAGATTCCAGCTCACTGTTCCGTTATTCAAACAAAATATGTACCATGATTACGACTTACAGTCGTCTTTATCAGTTTGGTAACTTACAACGGTGAACCCAGTCACCTCAAGTTCTCCTTCTCCATAGACTAAGAATGCATCCTTAGTTCATCTAAGATACTCAAGGATGTTCTTTACATCAATCCAGTGACCATCACTTGGATCGGCCTGATAGCGACTGCACATGCTCAAAGCATATGAGACATCAGGTCGCATACATATCATGGCATGCATGATCGATCTGACTGCTTAAGCAAATGCGATCTGATTCATTGAATCTCTCTCATCTTGAGTTTTAGGACACATGTCCTTAGATAGAGAGATGCCATGTGACACCGAAATCATCCCCTTCTGGGATTGATCCATGTTGAATCTCTCCAACATTGTCATGTACGAGTTAATTATGCTTAGAACCTTGCTTATTGAGTAAGCATCTCAATTTACTATTAATGTAAGCACCTCAAATTAGCTTAAGTTAGATTAGTTTCTAATCATTGTTTAAAGCTACTTTAGGTGGGAAAAGACATTTGGGGACGTGCTTGAGTGAAAGCATTGGGTAGTTTTTAGGTCTTTTGGTAATTTCACTTTAGGGACATTTTTGTCCATTCACACCTTTAGGGTTTCTCTTTGTAACTTATTTAAACTTTGTTTTCTTATTCTTGGAAAATTTTATTCATGACATTTTCATCAAACTTTCAAGCTTTTAAGCTTTGGCTATGGCTAATTTCTTGTGAGAGAGGGATTCCCCTTTTCAAGTTCAAATCGACTTATGTAAGTTTGGCAAGCTTAGTGGTGTCTCCATTGCTAGCAAGACACACTGATTTCATGTTTTTAAGTTATCATGGACAAGGTTTCATGGTGGTTTAGGGCTGATCTTGGATGGGTTTTGTTCCTACAAAATCAGTATTCAAAGTTCTTGGGGTTTTGAGAAAGATGCTTGGGGGTTTGCTTGGTTTCCAACCCAGTGAGTCTTGTCATTTGGTATCATGAGCTCAGGGTTCCAAGGTCTGATTTTCCTATATTTATGTGTTGTTTGATTGTGTTTTCATCTTTGTTCTTTGTTGATTTAGTTTCGGTATCAAGGTTTTATTTCCATCTTGATTCGGCCATTGTAGGATCTTGTTTTTTTGCTGATTCTTGTTGATTTATGATCAAAATAGCATGAATAACATTCTGCCCTTGGGTGTTTTTGATTGATCATGAGTATTTCTTTGAGTCAATCTTTGGCTACTTAGGTCAGAATTGGGGCTTTTGTTTTCTTTGCTTGAATCAAGTGTTTAGTTGTTAATTCTATGTTACTAGGACGTGTTTAACATTATTATTAATTATTAGTTTCAACAAAAAAAAGAGAAAGAATCAGATTAGATTTGACCTAGTGAGATTTATTGACATATCTTGTCTTGCTATTGTTGAATACATGCAATTAGAGTTGTTTCCATAGGTATTATTCATATCAACTTTGCAAAAATCAGAATTGACATCATTCATCTTGGCATTTACGTGAGCTTACTTGTTTGCATTCTTGTGAAGTTAGCACAATCTTGTGAGTTTGAGTGAAAAGAAAGAAAGGTTGAGTGCATTATTGATGAATGTGAATGTGTAATTGATGAAACAAATCTGAATGCGCCAAATTTGGATACTGGAGTGAGTTGTTCATTATTATCTTGCTGATTTATGTTGTTAATGTTGAAGAATCAAGTGAAGCAAGGTTGAGTGCACCAAATTTTCACTAAATTCGTGTGTATCCAAGCAAGTATCACTTGCCACCTCTTGAAATATTGTTATTATAAGTGAAGAGGCAAGAAATTCATCATTAGCTTGACATGTGAACTTGTGTGTAATCATTTGTTTTTAAGGTGCTTGAAGAGGCAAGTAGCTGCATCACCTAGTTGCTTGCAAAAACTATTTACTTAGCTTATAATTTGACTTGGATGAATTGGAAATTGAGTTAGTTACATTGTAACTAGATCATTTGACAAGAAACCCACTTGGATTCGAAATCCAAGCAAACCCCAAGCAACGGACAGAACCCCAAGAACCGCGAATATGATTTTGTAGAAACAAAACCCTTCCAAGGCCACAAAGAAGACCTGACATGAGTCCAACCACACCAGAGACATTACAGGATGCAGCTAACAACTTGGAAGAACCCATGCAGTTGCCAACAAGGTCAATCACACGCCAAAGAGCAAAGAAGATCAGAGAGGCCTTTGCGCGACTAGCTCAGAGCTATGTGACCAGTTGCAGCAACCAAGTCAAGTGCACACCAGAGACACATATGGACATAACCAGAGAGGTCCCCAAGCTATTTCATTTGACCCAGATCAGCTAAGACTGAAGCATAGCAGAGCAGCTTCAGCACCAGCACCTTTTGACCCGATTTCACCCCATTTTGGGACTATGTTGAATTCGGCCAATGGGGGTTTTTGTCATTTTTGCTCGACATTTTGACTTTATTTATGATGTAATTAGCATGGTTGACTATGCCATTAGGCTTAATTATGCTTAGATTTGTACTTAGCCGGAAGCACGTCAATTTTTTTTTTTTTTGGATAAGGTAAGTATTATAACCAAAAGAAAACTATACAAGAGTAAAGGGGCATCCCCCAGGATCTAGAGAGGACAAGCCCTCCTAGAAGAAAGCCAAACGGCTACAAGAGATCAACTAAAGATGTCATCGGGCAAGTGCCACGAAAGGTGAAGCCATTTGTTGATTTAATTTCGGCATCAAGGTTTTACTTCCACCTTGATTCGGCCATTGTTGGATCTTGTGTTTCTTGCTGTGATTCTTGTTGATTTGTGATCAAAATATCATGAATAACATTCTGCCTTGAGTGTTTTTTGATTGATCATGAGTATTTCTTTGAGTTAAGCTTTGGCTACTTAGGTCAAAATTGGGGCTTTTGTGTTCTTTGCTTGAATAAAGTGTTTAGTTGTTAATTGTAAGTTACTAGGATGTGTTTAACATTGTTATTAAGTTATTAGTTTCAAAAATCAAAAAAAAAAAATGCATCAGGTCAGATTCGGCCAAGGAAGAACCATCACCACCCTTTCTTTTTTTTCTTGCCATATGCATGTCACTTAGCTTGTTTTCAATAGGTATTGTTCATATCTACTTTGAGAAAATCAGATTGCACTTCATTACTCCTAACATTTGCTTGAACTAGCTTGTTTGCAATATTTGTGAAGTTGTTGCAATCTTGTGAATTGTGAGGAAAACAAGTGTTTTTGAGTGTTGTGGTGAGGCATTTGAGTGAATGAGTGTTGAAACAAAATGAATGATTATGGATTGATGAGGTCGTGAGACTCTTGAAGTTTACTTATGCTTGTGTGTTAACTTTGTGAGACAAGTCTGGTTGCTTTCTTACACATATTGCCGTGAGTAAGATGCTTGATATGCTTATGTTGAAGCATGAATTACCAAGTGTGCTTGCTGATTTGCGTGAGCTATCATTAGCTTGACATTGGATTTGTGTTGAAATCATTAGCATGACATTGAAAATGGAAGCACTCATGAGCTTGACATGGAAACTTGAGTAGCCATCATTGCATTTGAGAGGTGCTTGAAGGGGCAAGCTGCTGCATCATCAAGTTAATTGGAAAAATTGTTTAGTTGGTTTGTAACTTACCATTGCCGAATTGACATGCTTACTTGACCTACTTGTAAGCTACTTACGTAAGCAGCTTAGTCACCTACTTGTTTTGAAAAAAAAAAAAAAGAGAAAAAAAAGAAAGAAAGAGAATTGGTCGCATTGTGCTTAGCTTGATTAGACCATTTGCAAGTTGATTGGATTGCTTTACATGAGTTACATTGATATTTGATTTGGTTTGTATTGGTTTGAGCTTGAAAGACTATATTTGTGTTATAGCCGAATTGAAATTCTTTGTGCTTCATTGTGTTTCATTGGAGTGTAAACACTTGTGAGTGTGTGTGAGAAGAAAAGAAAGGTGAGCTCAAACACTATAGCGAGTGACCACAAGATTGCTTCAGTGACACGTTGATTGCTTGCTTGCTTATTTATTGCATTTAGCTAACTCGTCATTCTTTCTTATCTGAGCACTCTAGCTATAAGTTTCTTTCAATTGAGTCTCCGTGATTACTTATCTTATTTGCTTTATTCCACCTGCTCTATATATACATTGTGTTTCTGCTAGCTTGTGGACTACATCTTAGTTGACCATTCTAGGAATTGAGTTGATTTGTAATTGAATTGAGGAAGAACTCAATAGTGGTAAAAGGCAGTGAGTGTGAGCACAATATCAGGTAAAAGCCAATATAGTGCAAACACGAGTGGATTGAGATATAATTGAGTGTAAACACGTGAGATTGTGAGCTTGAGAGGATTTTACATATCGTATTACTTTTCTGTTATTACTGATTTGTTTGTTGAGCTTTGAAATGGCAGGTGTTAGTTTAACCATCGATGAGAAGCTTGCAGCTATGGATAGAAAGTTTACAGATATGATGGAGAATATGAATGCTGCATTGGAAAGGTTGCCAAGAGTGTAGAGAGTATTCAGTCGGGCAGTGTTCCCAGAGCACCACCACCTCAGAATGTACCTCTGTTTGTCCATCAGTCTGTGGATGACATGTGGTAGAATACAATAATTTGGTGCCTAGTTTAGCCCACAACACCTTCCAAAAAGGCTAAGGAACTTAACATCTCTATCAGATACAATACTCCTAGGTATACCATGGAGTCACACTATGTCTCTGAAAAATAAATCTGCAATGTTTGTAGCATCATCGGTTTTATGACATGCAATGAAATGAGCCATTTTACTAAACCTATCAACTACAACAAAGATTGAATCTCTACCCCTCTTTGTCCTAGGCAAACCTAACACAAAATCCATCGATATATCAACCCAGGGTTCACTAGGTACAGGCAAAGGAGTATACAAACCATGTGGCATTAATTTAGATTTAGCATGCTTACATGTTAGACACTTATCACAAATACGCTCAACATCACGTTTCATTTTAGGCCAATAAAAGTGCTCATGTAAAATAGCTAAAGTCTTAGTAATCCCAAAATGCCCCATCAAACCTCCCCCATGCGCTTCTTACACAAGCAACTCATGCATACTACAAGCAGGAACACACAACCTATTCGCTTTAAATAAGAATCCGTCATGAATGTAAAACTTTCCAAAAGATGACTTTGCACAAGTAGCATAAATCTCACCAAAATCAAAATCACACTCATATAAGTCCTTAATCAAATCAAATCCCAACATCCGTGCATGCATTGAAGTAAGTAAAACATACCTGCGAGATAATGCATCAGCCACTATGTTTTCTTTACCTTGCTTGTAGCGTATAACATATGGAAATGACTCAACGAATTCCATCCATTTTGCGTGTCGCTTATTCAGCTTACCTTGACCCTTCAAGTGTTTTAATGATTCATGGTCGGTGTGGATCACGAACTCTTTAGGCCACAAGTAGTGCTGCCATGTCTCAAGTGCTCTCACAAGCGCATATAACTCTTGTCATACATGGGGTACCTCAAAGCTGCTCCATTCAGCTTCTCACTGAAATAGGCTATTGGCCGCTTTTCTTGCATGAGAACTGCTCCAATACCTAACCCTGATGCGTCGCACTCAATCTCAAATGTCTTC
>SKCR01006585.1:0-51793 GCA_019454045.1 Zanthoxylum bungeanum | reverse complement strand
AAATTAAAATTAGATTTTAATTCGGGCAAACGAATTAATTCGTTAGCGACGTAAATAATAATTTCGCTAGGCGCAATTATTTATTTAAATTCGATTTAATTAACGTCGCGACGTAAGTTCGGTATTTCGGAAATATCGAACCCGAACGCGTGAGTGCACGTGGGCCCACTTTCATTTGGAAACGTGTGGGGCCCACATGACACATGTCATTATATGCATTATTTAATTGTTATACATTGCATGGTGATAGTGTACAATACACTCAATGGTTTTGCATGGAGTTTGAGTGTTTGACACTCTAAGCCATTGCATGATTTGTGTCATAAGTTATTATTAATTTAATAATATTATGGCATAAATATAAATTGATTTTTGTAACAAAGATCAATACAACTCTCCTCTCTCTCAAATGCCGTGACTTCCATTAGGGCAAAGAAGATTTGATTTTCTTTTCTCCATTTGCTAGCACATTGAAGGATCAAAGGAGGTGATAGGGAAACCATCAAAGAGCTTGGAATACACAAAGCTTGGAGCTTCAACTCTTCTTCCTCCTTGGCCGAAACTTGAAGCTTGGAGATTCAAAGATTTTCTTCATCACTTCTCATCACAAAAGCTTTGTAAGTATGATTCCGCCATACTTCATCTTTAAATATATTCATTGTTGTATGCTTGTTAACTCATATGCTTAATCTTTCCTGGGACATATAATAGGAAACCGCAATTTAATCATGGCAACGGGTGAGAAAGTTTCGTCATAGTCAATACCATATTGTTGACGATACCCCTTTGCTACAAGCCTAGCTTTGTACGTTGAACGTTGCCATCCATGTCGGTCTTCTTCTTGAAGATCCATTTGCATCCAATAGGCTTACGCCTTCTGGTGCATCAACCAGTGTCCAAACTTGGTTGGCATACATGGAATCCATCTCGGACTTCATGGCATCTTGCCATAAAGCGGAATCAATATTCTGTATTGCTTCCTCATACGTAGTCGGTTCGTTATCCTCAATAAGATTAATATCTACATGAGGCGAGATCAGGAACCCATACCTCTCAGGTACCTTCCTGACTCTCTCCGACCTACGCGGTCCTTGTGTATCTGAAGATTGTGGTACAGACTCATCCTGGATGGTCTGTTTATGTTCCGTCGTTGATTCATTGCCAGGAACAGTATCACTATGATTTTCATCGAGCTCCACTTTCCTCCCACTTACCACTACATCTAGGAATTCCTTCTCAAGGAAAAATGCATGTAGAGCAACAAACACTTTGTTCTCTTGTGGGTGATAGAAGTAATATCCTTTGGTTTCCTTAGGATATCCCACGAAAAGGCATTTATCTGATTTGGGTTCTAGCTTGGTACCTTCCAAACGTTTAACATATGCCCAGCATCCCCAAATCTTCAGGAAAGAGAAACCTGGTTTCCTTCCTGTCCATATCTCATATGGAGTCTGTTCAACAGACTTTGACGGAACCTTATTCAAAATAAGTACCGCACTGGTTAATGCGTATCCCCAGAAGGATATTGGTAGCTCAGTTTGACTCATCATCGACCTTACCATGTCTAACAAGGTACGGTTTCTCCGTTCAGACACACCGTTTAATTGCGGTGTTCCAGGAGGAGTCCTGTGAAAGAATACCATTTTCTTTCAAGTAATCTTGAAACTCATAACTTAAGTATTCGCCACCACGGTCCGACCGCAATGTCTTAATACTCATGCCTGTTTTGTTTTTCTACTTCGTGTCGAAACTCTTTGAATTTCTCAAAAGTTTCCGACTTGTGTCTCATTAGATACACATAACCATAACGAGATGCATCATTCGTAAAGGTTACGAAGTAATGATATCCACCTCTAGCCTGGCTAGACATGGGCCTACATACGTCACTATGAACGAGGGCTAACAGTTCCGTGGCACGTTCACCTTTACCACTAAAAGGTGTTTTAGTCATTTTGCCTAAAAGACAAGATTCGCAGACATCATATGAATTAAGATCAAATCCGTCCAAGTACCCACTCTTTGAAAGTGTGGATATGCGAGTCTTGTTTATGTGTCATAGACGACAATGCCACATGTAAGCTTCATCTTTTAGATTACTCTTTTTGAGCCTTTTGTTTGTTATTTTATGTTTAGGAGATTCATTTTATTCAAAATATAAAGGCCATTATTTGCTACAGCAGTGCAAATTTCTGCATCATTTTTATATAAATAACACCCAGTGTTTCTAAATACAAAAGTGTACCCATGCTGGGTTAACAAAGATACAGATATAATATTCCTAGTCAAACTAGGTATATAATAACAGTTCAAAAGTTTAAGCATATACCCCGAGGGCAATTCCAAAACAAAAGTCCCTACAGCCAAAAAAGCAACTGGAGTTCCGTTTCCGACTCGTAGATAAATCTCCCCTGAAGCCAGCATCCTGCTATCCTGCAGATCCTGCAAATCAGTACAAATATGAGCAGCACAACCAGAATCAAAAATCCAATTTTTAAAACTAGAAGTAGTCATATTTATCTCAATAACAAACATACTAGAGGCTAGTGCCTTGCCTGCCTTGATATCCTCCTTGTGTCCCTTGCCCATTCGGCAGTCACGTTTCCAGTGACCCTTCTTGCCGCAGTTGAGGCAGACATCTTGAGATTTGTCCCTTGGCTTCCCAGAAGCTTTTGTCAACTTGCCTTTACCCTTTTTCTTATGTTTCTTCTTCCTCACCCCTCCAGTAGCTTTGGGCGGGCCCAGCCTTTGGCCTCTGAGAGGTCGATGTAAAGTGCGCCTCGCGCTTGCCCCCTTTTTGGAGTTCTTTTTCAAACTCCTTCAAATAGATAACAACTCTCCAAGAGTGTCATCCGTATCCATCAACTTATAGTTGATTATGATTTGTCTCCAAGTATCAGGAAGTGACTGTAAGATCAAATCTATGGTCAGCTCAGCCTCCAAGACTATTCCCATATTGGCCAACTCATCAATATCGGTGATCAGTTGAGCCCCGTGGGCCTCAACTGATGCGCCTTCAGTCATTCGGGCGCGGAAGAGTTTCTTCACCAACTCGTACCTTTCCATCCGCTTGTTGGAGCGGTGGAGATCTCGAAGTCTAGCCATCATACTATAAGGATCCAAGTCCCTATTCTAGCGACGAAAGTGTTGAGTCATCGAAGCTAACATAATAGCCTGAGCTGTGTCACAATCATTACTGTGAGTTTTCCATAACTCCAGCTCAAGTGGGTCAGTGGGCTTAGGCGGGAGAGGTGTTTGTATAGTATACAGCATCCTCTCTGCCCCAAGGACTATCCTTAGGTTCATTTCCCAATCTGCGAAGTTTGTCCCCTTAAAGACATTGTCACCCATGATGATGTCTCGGACATTTACCTTGCTAGCCATCTCAACTACGATAGTCCAACTATCTAGTTAACGATAAAATGGGTACAGTCAAACTGTCAAATAAAAATAACAATGTATTAGTCCAACTAATTTTAATAAATAGACGAAATAAAATTTGAAAGACGCGTAAGGCTAAGTATCTGAATGAAATTGAAAATTCAATACTAGCCTCCCACTATTTTTATCAAGTCTCTAACCCTCTGTTGAGAACTCGGTAAATCCTATTTCCTAGTGGGCTAGGATCCCGTTAAATAACACACAACCTTGACTTTGGCCAACAATGTATGCTATTTAACTAGGTAGATCTCAAAGATCAATTGGATCTCATCCAATTCCTAGATCCGGTTAGGTGGACCTCCAAGTCCAAAACATATGTATATTTACTTATGCCAATGTATCTAATACATTTTCCTAACCATATCCTCCGAACCATCTAGGCCTTGGCTTTGGCACAACAAACCTAATGATTCCAGTTAAGCGAGACCCATTGACAAGGAAAGTTTCGTAATCAATGTCGTTGGACAAGAAGTGATCTTGACTTTGGCCAACAAATCACAACTTGGACAAGACACCGATGTGGAACAAAACTTTCATGATCCAAGTACATCCTCAATTGACAAAGGTCTTGACTTTGGCCAACAAACCAATGCCAATTTTGGATCTTGAACAAGAATCATTCAATGGAAGGATAATTGCTTAATATAAATTGAGGGATTTATTGCGTAAATTGCAACCAATTTATTATCTTTGTTAGGTCTCATCATCATACACCCTTAAGCATGCTTCTAAACATCATAAAGTGCATAAAATAAATTAATAGTGATATACGGATGGATATATAAAACAATTTGTTCCTAGAACAAATCACTCCCTTTTCCACTCCCCACTAGCAATATTCTACTTCTACCCAATAACATAATACAATAAGAGAAACCTCATTTACATTGAGGGGAATTAGGTGAGAAGAGAATTCAAAGAGATAAAAGAGATAAGGCTGGACACGCAGGTCCAATTATATAAATTCTAAATTTACAATAATTTCTAAAATTACCCTTTCCCTTCTAATATCCATCCGCTATACACTATTCATTCATCACATACATGTATATTCATTCAAGACATGCTATACAACCAATCAAATCCAATTAATTAGTCTTTGTTTAAGTGATCATCCAATGTTCAATCAACGGTTTGATTTTGCGCGAGTCCAACTCGTTTGAGAATAAGTACATAAGGTACGAATTCATGAATTATATCGAACTACTCGTTAATCCATTTAAGTCACATTCAATATTAATTCTATTTATTTAATTCCAAATTAAATGTTTACACTTTTAATGTGCTTTTAAAGATTAGATTAAATCTTATCAAATTGGGTCTCCAAGCCCAACTAACATCCAATGTGTGTTTAATTAAAGTCCGATGGGCTTTCAATTGATTTATAAAGGCTTGGGCTTTGGTCAATGTGGGTCAAACCCAATTACCAAGCCCAAATAAGGAATCACCCTTAAGTGCCAAAAAATCAATTTCAAGCCCATAAGGCCCAATTGAACATAAAAGCCCATTAATTAAATTTAATATCCAAATTTTAAAATTCAATTGATTAAAGTGTAATTGCATGATTAATTCATTAAAAAAAAATATTTCAAATACCAATTTATTTATTATTCATTAAATGTTCAAAACACTTGTCTAACATTTATTTGAACAAAATCAAGTCCTATAACATGTCATGTTGTATTCGGCCAAGAGAGATTTTTGCGGCTCGATTTGTTTTTCAATCCGATTGAATCACTAATCAAATACTCGTTTATTTTTAAGTCATCAAATGAACTAGAAAGCAAAAATCCAATTAAGTGAAAGGACCTACATATTCGGTCATGGTAACAATTTTGGGGAAAAATCATCCAATGCATTTTTCTCAAAATTGATCATGTATTACATCAAATATCATACATTTAATCATGCTTAAGTCATCCAATAAACTTGTGCATGAAAAATTCCAAATCTTAAAATGACCTACACATTCGGCCAAGGCATCAATTTTGGGGAAAAAATATCCAATGCAATTTTCTCAAAATTGATCATGTAATACATCATATTACAAACATTTGAGCACACTCAAATCATCCAATGAACTTGTGCATGCAAAAATTCAACTTAATGGAAGTACCTCACATTCGGCCAAGACATCAATTTTGGGGAAAAATCATCCAATGCATTTTTCTCAAAATTAATCATGTATTATATCATATATCATACATGTAATCATGCTTAAGTCATCAAATAAGCTCATGCATGAAAAATTTCAATCCAATGGAAGCACCTCCACATTCGGCCAAGACAACATTTTTTGGGGAAAAATCATCCAATGCATTTTTCTCAAAATTGATCATGTATTACATCAAATAACATACATATAAGCATACTTTAGCATCCAATTTCACAAGAACATGCTTCAATCAATTTTCCCCAAATTAACCCTAATGTATTTCAAGCTTAAACATGGCTCAATGATACCATTGTTGGTTTCTATAATTAGTCCCAAAGAAAGATTAAGCCATAGAAATACAACAAACATACATGCAAAGCTTGAAGGATGGCGGAAACATACTTACAAAGCTTTGTGACGAAAATGGTGAAGATGATCCTTGAGCCTCCAAGGTGGGTGATATGCGGCCAAGAAGAAGAATGATAGAAGTTGTAAATCTTGTAGTATTCCAAGCTCCAAATGCGTTTCCCTATCACCTCCTTTGATCCCTTGTTGTGCTAGCAAAAATGGAGAAAGAAGACAATTTTTCTGCCCTTCAATGAAGCTCACGGCGTGAGCAAGGAGAATGAGATGAGTGAATGACTTTTCAATTTTTGTTCTCTCAATGTTTCTTAAACCGTGAGTCACAAAATGAAAAATAAAAGAATTGATATCAAATACCAAAAATCAATTTTTTAATCAAACTCTTCAAAAACCGTGAAAGGTTTTCCCTCCAAAATGAAATCCATCATTTGCCATCATTACCACACTTTGAGAATAGAGATAATGTATCATCCCTTAAAGGTGACTAGATACATCCATCATCTATTCGTATCATGTAATGAGATATCGCGACGTGATTTGCGGATACCACTCGATTCAAAATACGAATGTGTCCGCAAACACTTTCGGGCTCGGTTTCGCTAATTCTGAATTAACGAATTTCCGTCGCGACGTGAATTAAATAATTACGCCTTGCGGATTACTATTCAGTTCGCTAATGAATTAATTCTAAATTAATTCGTTTGCCCGAATTAAAATCCGATTTTAATTCCGCGTCGAAATCTAATTTCGTTTAATAATATATCGAATATATTATTTTATCGATTAATTCCAAATTAATCGATCTCTCTCTCTCTCTCCTAATAAGGCATTTTATCTAAGATAAAGTTTCTCCGTAATTAATCCAAGATTAATAAAGTTCGAATCAAACATCATAGGTGAATCTTCAGGAAGCGACCCAAGAGATCTCCGGATATATTGGCAGTAAATACGGTCGTTGGATAATCCAAACACGTACGTACCTCGTACTACGTTTTTACCGTTCACAAGACAAGGTTGGCTTCTAACAAAGCGCCATGCCTACCCAATTCTCCAGAAATATTCTTACTGGAATATTAGATCTTTATCAAGCGTAGTATACCACTGTATTGCGTACATCGATCCAGTATCTGACGATCACATGTTAGGCCTGGGGCTGGAAATGTGTCTGCCCTGTACGAAACATATATCGGATATCAAACAACTAGTCTCTTTAAATCGGACAATCCTGACCTGGTCATATTGTCCCGACGGTTGCAACCTTTTATAGAGTACTAGTTCTGTATCCTGCGTGATCATCATCTCCATATGTCTGAAGTGATACTTCCATCTTGACATCACATCCAGTACACTACGATTCTCGATAAACCCAGAAGAGGCGTACACAGAACCGGTTAAAGCCCCGAACCACCACAACCAAAGTTTACCGATTGTCGCAAGTACTAGCAATGCAAGTCTCAGGTTAAGACCATATACACCTACCCTGATGCGGCCTCCCATAGACACGCAGACATACTACCAATGGGATTCCGCGGGGTCTTTCCAGAGCGAAGCTGTTTTCCGTACCATCGGTAAAACAAAACCTCCTACCACCGCCTTGCATAAGTATCCAATACTTAAATATATGAGAACTATGCCGTTGTGCCATCACAACTCGCACAAGTGCAATACTAGTCTATTCCGCATTATCGATGTCCGATCTCCATAATACTCCGACTAGGGATATTTAATTATTAAACCTTTTATATTGATACTGTCTCATATCATCTCAATACGGAACTAATCATATGGACTTTTGCCATTAATAAATTAAAGTAAATGATTTTACAAAACGGCAAAAGGGCAATTTCATTATCACATAGTTAATTTTGTACAATAATACAATATCATTTACAAAATAGTGACGCTATGGGTCATAATGTCTAACATTGTCTTCTTCGCCGCTTTCTCTTTTTATTCTTCAAACCCTGTGAACACAAAATAACACACAAAAGGGTGCAAAATGTGTTATATTTATGCATGTATGCGTGAATGTTCCCATCCCGTCGGGTTAGGTCTTCTGTCAATTCTCTGGTGACAGCATGGATATGGATTTGTAATATCTAATTAGTGTCACAAAAGGAAAATATATTTGATTGGGGGACAAAATTTGGTGAATTAGGAAGGTTGAATATTTGATTGGCTTGGTTTAGGAATACAATTTGTTAGATTAGGAAGTCAATATTTTTAATTGGTTATGATTGATTTTAATTAGGCATAATATTTCTTTAATTTAGTATATAATATTTTAAGTTAGGAAGTTACAATATTTTAATTTGGTATAATTATATTTTATGTCTTATTTAATTTGGTCAATGGTTTAATTATTTTATTTAATTCAATTACATTATTTAATTAATATTTAATTTAATTGGGTTTTATTTTGAGGGCCTTGGGCGTGTGGGCCAAGTGTGGTGGGCTATGTGTTGTGTTGGTTTGGTGAGTGGGTTTGGGCCAAGGTTAAATGGTTCGGGGTTTCTTAGGCCAAATGTGTTTTTAAAACGAGGTCCAACGAGCGAGCTTGGAGCTAAACATGCGGATAAAATTTAATAAAATGTTGATTCCCTTCCGACAACCGTTTCCCGCAATATCCTTAACTAAAAAGGTAGTGCCTCCAACTAAGACTCATCATCGGGTTTCACATACAAAAATGCAATGCCTACAATAATCTTCTGGGAAGATAAAAGACATATCCCAAAATGTCTGCCTAAATATGGCAAACGGGATCGCGGAAGCGTGACTGCCATTTGGAAAAAGCAGACATGAAGGAATTGAAGACGAGCAAGGCTCTGACTTCAAATATGTTTGTCACATTATGTTCACTACTAGTATTAAAATTGGATTTTAGATACTTAGTGTGATACATAAATATATAATGTTGTTCAGAATCTGCTGTGAGCAGGATACTGACTTCAGTTGAGATTTATCTGCGAATTGGAAACGGGACGAAAGTCACTGTTTTAACCGTAGATACCTAATTTTAGGAACTACCCTTCGGGTGTGTGCCTAAAATTGGAAACTGTTATAATGTAACTAGTTTGACTAGATACATTATCTCTATATCAGTGTTTAATCCGTTGCGGATTGACCTTTATATTCTAGAACACTAAAGTGTTTTATTATATAAAGATGATATTGAGATAAAACACATTAGATGTGAATAACATAATTTATATTTTGAATATAAATAAATCTCAAATATATAACATGACAAACAAATAGCTCAAACTGATTTGATCAGAAGAAACTAATTGTGCCATTGTTGTCTGGGACACAATCAAACAAGACTCGTATATCCACACTTTTGAAGAGTGGATACTAGGACTGATTTGATCCTATTCAAATAAAGTCTATGAATCTAGTTTATTGGGCAAAATGCCTAAAACACCTTTACTTGATAAAATTGTAAATGCCACCGACCTGTTAGCCCTAGTTCATAG
The DNA here is from genome assembly GCA_019454045.1 of Zanthoxylum bungeanum. Classification (NCBI taxonomy): domain Eukaryota; kingdom Viridiplantae; phylum Streptophyta; class Magnoliopsida; order Sapindales; family Rutaceae; genus Zanthoxylum; species Zanthoxylum bungeanum. The sequence goes on along the minus strand of SKCR01006585.1, from coordinate 42,361 downwards.
TGAAGCAAGTGGGCCCATGTCTAGCTAGGCTAGAGGGGGATATGAATATTTCATGACCTTTACGGATGCGTCATCGCGTTATGGTTATGTGTTTCTTTTGAAGAACACGAATCAGAAACTTTTATAGTTTCGACACGAAATAGACAAACAGATCGACTAAAGTATTAAACCGTCACGGTAAGACTGTAATGGAAAATACTTAAGCAATAAGTTTCTAATATACTTGAAAGAGTATAGTATTCTTTCAATGAGGACTCCTCCCGGAACACGTCAAAGTGACGGTGTGTCCGAACTAAGTAACTGAATTTTGTTGGACATGATAAAGGTTAATCATGAGTCGCTCTGAGCTACCATTTCCTTCAACGGATAAGCATAAACAGTGCAAAACTTATTTAGAATAAGGTTCCATAAAAATATGTTTGACAGATTTCATATTAGATATTAACAGGAAAGAAACCGAGTTTCTCATTCTTGATAATTTGGGAATGCTAGGCATATGTTTGGATGATACCAAACTAAAACCCAAATTGGATAAGTGCCAATTGTAGGTTATCCTAGGGATACATAAGTATAGTACTTATACATCTCACAAGAGAACAATTAGATTGTTGCTCGCCATGCGGTTTTCCTAAGAGGAATACCGATATGCAGTGGTAAGTGGGAGGATAGTATAACTCGATGAAAATCAGAGTGCTACTGTTCAAGGCACTAATTCCTAATGGAACACAAATAGTTCATCAAGGATGAAACTGTATCATTAATCTTCGAATACACAAGAACCACGTATGTCAAAGAGAGTTAGAAAATAACCTGGGGTATGGATTTCTGATCTCACCTCATAAAGATTTCTATCTTATTGAGGAATACCAACTGACTACGTATGAGGAATTGATACAAGGTATCGACTCCCTATCATGGAAAAGTGTCATGAATCCGAAATGGATTCCATGTATATCAATAAGTTTGGATACTAGTTGATGTACCGCAAGGTATTGTGCCTATTGGTACTATTCAGTCTTCAAGGAAGACATACATGGAAGGCAACATACCAACGTGTAAAACTAGGCTTTTGGCGAAAAGGTATCGTTATCAACATTGTGTTGATTACGATTGAACCTTTTACCAGTTGCCACGATAAATCCATTTGGATAATGCTTGCTAATACTGCATGTTTCATTAGTGAAACATGTCAGTTGAATGGCAAAATCGATTTCCTGAAAAGGAAACCTTTCGGAGGATGTTTACAACATCCTGTCGGTTTTGTCGTACCATAACTAGCAAACAAGGTTTGCGGGTTATTCGATCCATGTTTGGATTGAAGCAAGCATTAGGTTCTTGGAATTGTCGTTTTGGTGTAATCATAATAGTTTATGATTTAATTCAAAACGAAAATGATTCTTGTGTATATAAAGAGGTTAGTGGGAGCGCACTGACAATGACTGTCCTATATAATAATGATAATATGTCATTTCTTGGAAATCTATTCCCATAAAACTATCGGCGAAAGCTTGGCTTTCGAAAACTCTCCGAGAATTCGTACATTGAAAAATGTACGTGACTTGGTGTCTCATACGCTTTGAGCATATGGATTCACAATTATGCCAATCCAAGTGATAGTCACCGCATTGATGTTAAGAACATCCGTTAGTATCTTAGAGATCTAAGGATGTTGCCTTAAATTAATGGAGATGGAGAACTTGAAGTGACTGGGATCACTGTAGCAAGTTTCCTAAACCGATAAAATGACTATAAGTCGCAAACGGTACTATACAGTTTGAATAACGGTACAGTGAGCTGGAAATCTTCCAAGCAAGATACTGTTACCAAATAAACAAAAAATGTGGGGTATTGCTGCAGCTGAGGCGGGAATAGAAGCTTTCTGGGTCGATAAATAAAATCTAATTAGATTAGATATAGTTCTGTTAACAGCTGAGCTAGGCATCAACACGTGCTAAAAAATTAATGGTCTCATCAACGATCCAGATAAATACTTCGATATTCATCTGATTCGTTCGGATCATACATCGTGGCGATGTGATGATCGAATAAATCGCATCAGATGATAATCATGCAAATCCGCTGACGAAAGCATTTCTCAGCAGTTTGAGCCAACCGTACATAGTTCGGGTGTAAGACACTCGAGTGACTGGCTATAGGCCAAGTGGGAGATTGTTGGATAATTATGACCCATAGCGTCACTATTTGTACAGATCATGGTGTTGTTGTACAAATTAACTATGTGACAAAGAAGATTTCTCTCTTATCATTTGTGATTAGATCACCTAGATATATAAATGATAGGAGGTCCCTATGATTTGTTCCTGGACTGAGAATTATATGAGACAGTATCAGTCCACGAAGGATAAATCATTAAATATCCCTAGTCAGAGTATTATCGAGATTGGACATCGATAAATACGTAAAAGACTAGTATTACACTTGTGCGCGTTGTGAGGGCACAACGACATAGTTCTCATAAATTTGGGTATAGGATACTCATGCAAGTGTAATAAGAGGTTGTGTTTTACCGATGGTATGGGAAACAGCTTCGCTCTGGATAGACCCCCTCGGAATTCCATTGGTAGTATGACTATGTGTCTATGGAAGTCCGAAATCAGGGTAAGTGTATTTGGTCTTAACCTGAGACTTGCACCGCTAATACTTGCGACAATCAATATACTTTGGTTGCGGTCGTCCAGGACTTTAACAGGTTCTGTGTACGCCAATGCTGGGTATATTGAGAATCGCAGTGTATTGAGTGGGATGTCAAGATGGAAGTATCACTCCAGTCAAGTGGAGATGATGGTCACATAGGATACGTAACTCGTTCTCTTATATGCTCGAGCTATCGGGATATTATGACTAGGTCATGTTTATCCGATTATAGAGACTAGTTACCAGAGATCCGACATGTGCTTCGTACGGGGCAGACACAATTCCAGCCCCAGGCCTAGCACGTGATCATCCGATACTGGATCGACATACGCAATACTACGTATACTACGCCTGATATAGATCATTTATTCCTGTAAGGATATTTTCAGAGAATTGGGTAGGCATGTCGCTTTTCTAGAGGCCAACCTTGTCTTGTAAATCGGTACGAACGTAGTACGAGGTACTTATGTGTTCGGATAGTCCGACAACCGAATTTACTGCCAACATATCCGGGGATCTCATGGGTCGCTTCCCAAAGATTCACCGATGACGTAGGACTCGCACTCTAAACTAATCTGGGATTAATTAGAAGAGAAAGAAAATTAATCTGGGATTAATTACGGAGATATTTTATCTGGGATTAATTACGGAGATATTTTATCTGGGATAAAATATCAATTAAAGAGAGATAGCGATTAATTTGGAATTAACCAATTAATTAATATATTCGATATATTAAACGAAATTAGATTTTGACGCGGAATTAAAATTAGATTTTAATTCGGGCGAACGGATTAATTTAGATTAATTCGTTAGTGACGTGAATAGTAATTATGCTTGGCATGATTATTTAATTAAATTAGATTTAATTACGTCGCAACGGAAAATCGTTAATTTGGAATTAGCGAACCCGAGCCCGGGATTATTTGCGAGCGCATTTAAATTTCGAATTCGAGTGCGGCACGCAAATCAAATCAAGCGTCAAATCGCTAGTCGCATCTAGCGTCACATCATTCGTCAATCAAGTCACTATTCATGATTGATGGATTGATGTAAGTTGATAGAAGTGGTTGGTGCCATTATTGCTTGACCTTTTGAGAGCCAAATGCACATGAAATGTTTTTGAAATTCACATGTGTGTATTAGATACACAAATTTGGAATCAAACTACACAATTCTCTCTTTTCTATCCTCTCTCTCTCTCGCCCAAGAGGGAAAAATTACCTCTCTAGTTTCTGTCCAAAACCGTGAGTAGGGAAGCAAGACTGCTTGGTTTTTGTGGCAAAAATCAAGAGAGCTAGCACTCCGAGAGACATGCGAAGGTGATAGGGAAGTCCACCCATGAGCCGGGAATCGTTCGACGAAGCTTGGAGCTTGACGAAGGACCAAAGTCGAGCCAAAAATAGTGAACTGCATCTGCTCACTACCGAATGCACAAGAGGGCAGAATTTGAATTTTGGTTGCCTTCCGCGTCGCTCAACTGATCGATGTAAGTATTCCGCGACTTTCTCGATTTGTATTCGCACTTGTTTCATGTTTGTTATTCGATCCTCGGGGCCTAGAAACTCCTACAGTTTGTGGGCCCATGTCTAGCCAGGCTATATGTGGATATGAATACTTCGTAACCTTTACGGATGATGTATCGCGTTATGGTTATGTGTATCTTATGAGACACAAGTCGGAAACTTTTGAGAAATTTAAAGAGTTTCGACACGAAGTTGAAAAACAGACCGGTAAGTATTAAGACATTGCGATCGAACCGTGGTGGCGAATACTTGAGCAATGAGTTTCTTGACTACTTGAAAGAATATGGTATTCTTTCACAGTGGACTCCTCCCGGAACACCGCAATTAAACGGTGTGTCCGAACGGAGAAACCGAACCTTGTTAGACATGGTAAGGTCTATGATGAGTCGCACTGAGCTACTTATTTCCTTCTGGGGATATGCATTAAACAATGCAATACTTATTTTGAATAAGGTTCCGTCAAAGTCTGTTCAACAGACACCATATGATATATGGACAGGAAAGAAACCGGGTTTCTCATTCCTGAAGATTTGGGGATGCTGGGCATACGTCAAACGTTTGGAAGGTACCAAACTAGAACCCAAATCGGATAAATGCGCCTATTTATAGGATATCCTAGGGAAACTAAAGGATATTACTTCTATCACCCACGAGAGAACAAAGTTTTTGTTGCTCTACATACGGTTTTCCTTGAGAATGAATTCCTAAATGCAGTGATAAGTGAGAGGAAAGTAGAACTCGATGAAAATCGGAGTGATACTGTTCCTGGCATAGAATCCTCAATGGAACATTAACAGTTCATCAAGGATGAAGCTGTACCACAATCTTCGAATACACAAGGACCACGTAGATCGGAGAGAGTCAGAAAACAACCTGAGAGGTATGGGTTTATGATCTCACCTCATGTAGATATCAATCTCATTGAGGAAGACGAGCCGGCTACGTATGAGGAAGCGATACAAGGTATTGACTCCGGTTTATGGCAAGATGCCATGAATTCTGAAATGGATTCCATGTATACTAACCAATTTTGGACACTGGTTGATGCACCAGAAGGCGTAAAGCCTATTGGTTGCAAATAGATCTTCAAGAGGAAGACCGACATGGATGGAAACGTACAAACATACAAAGCTAGGCTTGTAGCGAATGGGTATCGTCAACGACATGATGTCGATTACGATGAAACTTTCTCACCCGTTGCCATGATTAAATCCATTCGGATAATGCTTGTTATTACTGCATATTTCGATTATGAGATATGGCAGATGGACGTCAAAACCGCTTTCCTTAACAAAAACCCGTTGGAGGATGTTTATATGCAACAGCCTGATGGTTTTGTCGTGCCTAAACACGCAAACAAGGTTTGCAAGTTAAATCGGTCCATTTATAGACTGAATCAAGCGTCGCGTTCTTGGAACCAACGTTTTGATGAGATCATAAAAGAATTTGATTTCATTCAAAACGAGATGATCCTTGTGTATACAAGAAGGTTAGTGGGAGCGCACTGACTTTCATTGTCCTTTATGTTGACGATGTATTGCTTATGGGCAATGACATTCCCATGTTAACATCGGTGAAAGCTTGGCTTTCATTAAAATTCTCCATGAAAGATCTGGGAGAAGCAGCCTTTATTCTGGGAATAAAGATCTACCGGGATAAATCTAGAAAGCTGATTGGGCTCTCCCAGAGCACGTATATTGATAACGTGTTGAAGAGATTCAACATGGATCAGTCCAAGAGGGGACTGTTGCCAATGTCACATGGCGTCACTCTATCTAAGGACATGTGTCCTAAAACTCAAGATGAGAGAGACAACATGAGTCGGTTACTGTTCGCCTCAGCATTCGGATCGATCATGTATGCCATGATATGTACGCGACCTGATGTATCCTATGCTTTGAGCATGTGTAGTCGCTATCAGGCCGATCCAGGTGAAGGTCACTGGATAGCGGTTAAGAATATCCTTAAGTATCTTAAACGAACTAAGGATGATTTCTTAATCTATGGAGATGGAGAACTTAAGGTAACTGGGTATACCGATGCGATTTTCCAAACCGATAAAGACGACTGTAAGTCGCAATCTAGGTACGTGTTTTGTTTGAATAACAGAGCAGTGAGCTGAAAATCTTCCAAGCAAGAGACTGTTACCGATTCAACAACAGAAGCGCAGTTTGGATCCGAAAATTCCTAATTCGATTAGGAGTAGTTCCGTTAGCAGCTGAGCCCGTTTCATTGTATTATGACAATAATGGGGCTATAGCGCAGGCTAAGGAACCGCTGTCTCATCAACGATCCAAGCATGTTCTTCGACGTTTCCATCTGATTCGTGAGATCATACATCGTGGCGATGTGAAGATCGAGAAGGTCGCACCAGAGGACAACATTGCAGATCCGCTGATGAAAGCCATTCCTCAGCAAAAGTTTGAGCGATATGTACATAGTTCAGGTGTTAGATGCTTGAGTGACTGGCTATAGGCCAAGTGGGAGATTGTTGGACAATTATGACCATAGCATCACTATTTGTAAAAGACATTGTGTTTTTTGTACAAATTAATTATGTAGCAAAGGAAATTGCCTTTTATCATTTTATAATTAGATTACTTAATGTGTGAATGATGAAAGTCCTTATGATTAGTTCCGGATTGAGATGATATGAGACAGTATCAATCCACGACGGTTTAATCATTAAATATCCCTAGTCGTAGCATTATCGAGACTGGACATCGATAATACAGAATAGACTAGTATCGCAATTATGCGTGTTATGGAAGCGTTACAGCATAGTTCTCATATATTTAAGTATGAGATACTTATACAAGTGTGGTAGGAGGTTGTGTTTTACCGATGGTACAAAAAACAATTTTGCTCTGGATAGACCCATAGGAATCCCATTGGTAGTATGATTATGTGTCTATGAGAGTCCGCATCAGGGTATGTGTATTTGGTCTTAACCTGAGACTTGCATCGCTAGTGCTTGCGACAATCAATACGCTTTGGTTTTGGTCGTCCAGGATTTTAATAGGTTCTGTGTATGCCTCTTCTGGGTTTATTGAGAATCATAGTGTATTAGATGTGATGTCAAGACGGAAGTATCACTTCAGTCATATGGAGATGATGGTCACGCAGAGATACAGAACTGGTTCTCTAAAAGGTTGCAACCGTCGGGATAATATGACTAGGTCATGATTATCCGATAATAAAGAGACTAGTTGCTAGTGATCCGATATATCCTTCGTACGGGGTAGACACTATTCCAGCCCCAGGCCTTGCATGTGACATCAGATACTGGATCGTAATACGCAATACTACGTATACTACGTCTGACATAGATTATATATTCCATTAAGAATATTTCTGGAGAATTGGGTAGGCATGGCGCTTTGCTAGAAGCCAACCTTGTCTCGTAAATCGGTAAGAACGTAGTACAAGGTACGTACATTTTCGGATAGTCCGACGACCGGATTTACTGCCAACATATCCAGGGATCTCTTGGGTCGTTTCCCGAAGATTCACCGATGACGTATGATTTGAACTTTATTAATCTGAGATTAATAGCGGTGAGACTTTATCTGGGATAAAGTACTATTTAAAGAGAGAGAACGATTAATTTGGAATTAATCGATAAAATAATACATTGACTTTTTGGAAAGGTTATACCAATTTTTGGTAATTGTTTTTCATTATATTTTTATAAAAAAAAATTACAAACAAAAGAAAACACTATCTCTCCCAAATCTTGCCATTACCGTGAGCTCTCCAAGGTGAAGGAGGAATTGTTTTTCTTTCATCTTTTGCTAGCACAAACAAGGAATCAATACAAGGTGTTAGGGAAACCAATCTAAGAGCTTGGGATCCATTTAAAGCTTGGAGCTTGTTCAACATCATCAAAAAAATCCACCTTGGCCGAGAGCTTCAAGCAAGGAGGAAAAGTTTTGTTGATCATCACATCCAAAGCCGTTCAATGTAAGTGTGTTTCCGCCACTCTTCTTTGCGTATTCATTCTATTTCTATGCTTAATATGATCTTGGGATTAACCTAGAAACCCAACACTTACCACACCCAATTCTCCATCGCGAACACTTTTGGATAAGCTCTCTCCCCCATAGTAAGCTTCTCCAAACAAAAGAGGGGTTACTTTCAACATTGGCCTCCACGAAAATATTTTTCTTAAAATATCTAGCCTGCAGAATACTTAAAACCAACGATTGTGGCCTATGAATAATTCTCTATCATTGCTTAGCTAGAAGGGCTTGATTGAAACAAATAGGGTCTCTAAATTCCATACCATCATTTTTCTTCGAAACACACATTCTACTCCATCTAGCCCAATGGATCCCTTTGTTTTCTCCACTAGACCCCCACCAAAACTTGGTCAAAACTTTTTGAATATCCTCACACAATCCGAAATGAATAGGTATTTCATATTTTAATATGACTAGTAGTGTCATTGATGAAAAGATAAACATTAAGAAAAATATTCGATTAACTAAATAATTCAGAACAATGCTTTATGAGATTTTATCACTTAAGCATTAGATTCTTATTCCGTATGGTAAAGGATGGTCTAATACGAGATAAAACCATATATCATTATCCATTTAATGAATATTATTCAAGATGTGATTAAATCTCATTTAACCAATGATCGTCATTGGACCACAAATTTATTAAACTAATACATTGGATGTATGTAGTTTAATGAATTAGAAATTTCCTTGGATAATTTCTTTACTTTGTAACTTAGTTAATGAGTTTTCATGACTTAGTTACGTGTTTATAAAAGAATACATGTTGAATATCTTGAATGGTTCGAGAACTTTCAATATGTTTCTGATGAAACACAGATAGAATGTTTTGAATGGTTCAAAGATATTCGATTTGAAATGTTGAAAAATGTACCTTTAAAATTCACCATCAATCTTTGAATTGTTCAAAGATGTTCGATACGATCAAACATATGAATTTATGGCAATTAGTTCTAAGGTTATTGTAGGACACAGAAATCGGCGACGCTGTTCCAGGCTCACGGCCTAGTTGGGAGTACGGAGTAGCCCACGGGGGACTACACCGGAGAATAATAAAAATGGAGTCGCCACCCGGTGTGAACCAGGAAAATGATTTAAGGCCGCACTCACCCCTCGCAAGGGAAGACCTCAAACCGTTGGGTTCGGAATGGTCCCTTACTTATGCCACTTGTAATGAAATGATTTGTGCAACAATTTAATCGGATCTATGCAACATATATCCAAGAATATTCTATTTCTAAGTTCACATGCATGAAAATGAAGCTCATATCTAAGTTTTCATATAACCTATATCCAAGTTTACGTGCGTAGAAGTAAGTGAAATAAAGGCAAGCACACAATCTCACGAACACATTAAGTAGATAAATACGAGATTATAAATAAATGATAACAGTAAAAGTGTCAATAATGAAATGATATGGTTAATTATGTAATGCAAAAGAAATTACCAAAGAAGCGAACATGTATGGAATGTGATGAAAAGAAATCTGTTCACTGTATGTGCGTTCGTGTAGCGTTTGAAAACATGTTCGAACGGTAAACAGAATGTTCGCGTTCGTATAGCGTTCGAGAACGCTTTCGAATGAGATAAGACCTGATGCATGATAAAATAAAACACATGCGCGTTCGAGTAGCGTTCGTAAACGTGTTCGAACTGACTAAGACAGAATGTATACGTTCGTGCAGCGTTCGGAAACGCGTTCGAACGAGATTACCAAAATGGCATCTGAAACGACACAAACACATGCATGGATAAAGAAATACACAATGTAGGACCTCGTGTGCTCGATTGAACACATTTTACATTCAATCGGGTGCACTTCATCCTGCGCGGCAAAACATCGCTGTAAAGGTAGCCTTTAGGCATTTCCCTCGAATATAGGACCTTTAATCCACCCTAGTTAGCCCATGAGCATTAAATTATCAATACATGAATAAACAAAAAAATAATATGGGACCTTGTATGCCCGATTGAACACATTTCACGTTCAATCGAGTGTACCTTGTCCGGCGCAGCAAAACATCATGGTAAAGGTAGCCTTTAGGCATTTCACTCGAATAGAGGACCTTTAATCCACCCTAGTTAGCCCATGCGCACTAGAATGCAATGCATGCATAAATAAAGCGATGATATGCAAAGGGTAAATGACATAATAAAAGGCGCGGCAAAACATCGTGGTAAAGGTAGCCTTCATGCATTTCCCTCGAATAGAGGACCTTTAATCCACCCTAGTTAGCCCATGCGCATTATATTACCATGCATACAAATGAATGAGACAATAATAGGGAACTCTATATGTCCGATTAAACATATCTCACATTCAATCAAACATACTTCGTCCGGCGTGGCAAAACGTCGTGGCAAAGGTAGCCCTTAGGCTTTTCATCCCTAAAAACGGAGGACCTTTAATCCAACTTGATTTGCCCATTGTAGGCATTGTATTTTTACACATTAGCCCAATGATGAGTCTCGTATGGAGGCAACTACTTCTTTAGTCATGAAAGTCGCGGGAAACGGACGTTGGAAGGGTAAAGTTGGAAAATAGAATTTTTGATGGATTTAATCTCGTTGTTTTCGCTTCGGTTGCTTGTTATACCTCCGTTTCTAAGCTCACCTTAGGCCCAAAACTCCCATAGACCACATACCTAACCCAAACCAAGCCCAAATACCCAAGTCAACCCAAGTCAAACCAAATCCATGCCCAAAGGATGTGATTCACGCCCAAAGCCCCTTTATTTAGGTATATGCATATTTATCACATGTTTAAATATTGTAAATCCTTACCTAAATAAAAGAAATCAAATCAAATCCCTACCAAATCAAATCCAATCACAAATCCTAATTAGGAGATGCATTCCTTATTAGAAATCAATTAGGAGATTCCTTCCTAATCTAATTAGGAAAGTCTTCTCTCTTTGCCTATAAAAAGAGGCCTTCACCCCCCCATTCAAGAGCTAGCTCATACATCTCTCTCACACGTCCAAGCACTTTGTGAAGCCTCCTTTGCACGCCCAAAACCCTTCCAATAGCCTCCATTGCCGCAACACCAAGCCAACAAACCCTCCAATTGCCGCATCTTCTCTTCTTCACCAACACCACTCACGCCCCAGCCCTTTTCACAGCCCTCCATTGCCGAGTTCCAGCCACCATTCACAGCCCTAAAACACCCTCAAATAAACCTTATTCACAGCCTAAAGTCGCACAAAACGACGCCCATTCACAGCTCCAATTCAGCGCCCAAAACAGTCCCGAAACACCCCTCACTGCACCTTGAACTGCACAGTTTCGTCCCCTGTTCTGGTCAGTTCTTGTTGCGTCTTTAACCCATAAAACAGTCCTAAAATCTCCTAAACACCATCCCAAAAACCTCCATAAAGTTTCCCTAAAATATCCTTACAAACGCACCCCCCCTAAGCCTTCAAAATCACCCAAAACAGTCCACTAAACGCCTGAAACAGCGACCTGAAATAGAACAGCGAAACAGCAGCGAAACGGATTTAAAACAGCAGCCCAAGCATCAAAACAACGAGGGAAAACGTTGAGTAGACGAGTTGGAAAAGCATCGGATCAATCTCCCTTCCCACGGACGTGTAACGCCCTTTCTTAGACGGCAAAAGAGGTTAGACCTGAGGGCACCTTTTTACTTATCTTCTTTATCTTTGTTTTATTTATTTTGATATATAATTGCATGAGAGTCATTTGAAGCATGATGTGATTGTTGGATGAGCGGGATATGTGTTCCCTTTTGTGGTATATCGGATGGAAACCCGGACGTAAATTCCATAGCCGATTCCGAATGGACGGTAGTATGGTCTGCACTCGGGATACAATGCCACGTACCACTTAAGATACACATATATCGTCTCATCCAAATTTGTATTTGAGCATGTTATAGTCTTTAGGTTATTTTTTTATTATTTAAAGCATGGTTTAATTTAGTTTGTTATTTATTTGTTAAAGCATGTTTAGGTTGTTCATTATGCATGTTCTTAGTTTATGATGTGTTTGGGTAATGATTTAAACATGTCGATTTAATGGTTCAATATGCTTGTTGTGTTACATTGTGTGGAGTTATTTGGATGAAAGCATGTTAGATCTAAGTACCCTTGAGCATGAATGTTGAATAGATTCGGTTAGTTTATTGCACAAATTTGTGGAGTTATTTGGATGAAAGCATGTTAGATCTAAGTACCCTTGAGCTTGAATGTTGAATAGATTCAGTTAGTTTATTGCACAAATTATATCATCACAAGTGACATAAGTACGGGACCATTCCGAACCCAATGGTTTGAGGTCTTCCCTTGCGAGGGGTGAGTGCGGCCTTAAATCTTTGTCCCGGTTCACACCGGGTGGCGACTCCATGTTATTTCGTACATCCCAACTAGGCCGCGAGCCTAGAACAGCGTCGCCCAGGTTCTGTGTCTACAGTCTGGCGACTCAATGGATTTAGAGAATCGGCCTCGAAATCATGTCTTGTGATGTGTATATTTGTGCATTAGTTGACCATTTCTATAGTGGGTTGAGGGGTTAATCAAAGGCTTTGTTGAAGCTAGGTGATGGTTGGTGTCTTCCTTCACTCACTACCCTTCGGGGAAAAGCTGTGAAGGCACCTAGATAAATCATCGCTTGTAGCTCGTCGTGACAGACTAGTTTGGAGGACTCGTTGTTATTCCTGACACCAAGCGATAAGAGCCTAAGGGGCTTGGGTACTTAAAGAGCCTCGCTCCACCCTCCCTTTGGGGAATCTACAACGGGAAATCCATTCGACAGTTAGTCACACACCGTAACTCGTTGGCACGTACCGTAAGGTATAAAAAAGGTGCACTCACTTGTCGCTTGAACCCTTGAGTGGGAGTCCTAGTTGTGGGTAATCCTTCGTCAAACAAGAGCCTTTGTCTGCGTCTCGTGAACCCACTTGTGAAACTTAGCCTTGAAAGAACCGGTAGTTATTTATTTTATGTTTGTGTGTTGGACCGCCGTCATTTGGATCCAGTTGGACCTTTTGTCAAAAATGTGAACTTGTTGGCCATTTAAACTGGGGCAAGTTTGTGTCCTTTGAAGGTGGGCCAAAAGCTTCTAAAATGTCGGTGGGCCACTTGTGAATGGGCCTCTTATCATTTGAAGTCATTTAGCCATATCATCGCAAAATGTAAATCGTTGGGGCTTTTCAATTGGGACAAGTTTGCACCGCGCAATGGTGCGATTGAATGCTTTAAAATGATAATGGGCCAACTATATATTCCTGCATTGCATACATCTCATGCATACATACATCATGTTACCCTGGTGTCTTAAAAGCCATCATGGATACCCGTTGCGTTAGAAAAAAAAGAGTCAGAGCATTCCTTGAGAAATCCAGTAATAACAGTCGGTTCATTGCAAGTTGACGTCAGTGTTGAGTCTATCTTCAAGCTGTGAGGAACGACCAGCCATTAAAGTGGAATGAACAGTGTCAGAGCATTTGACAGAATCATAGAATACTTGGTGAACTGTTAGACAGTTATGACCCATAGCGTCACTATTTTGTAAATGATATTGTATATTGTACAAAATTAACTATGTAGTAATGAAATTGCCTTTTACCGTTTTGTAATTTATTTACTTTGATATAAATGGTAAGAGTCCCTATGATTAGTTCCGGATTGTGATGATATGAGACGGTATCAATCCATAAAGGTTTAATCATTAAATATCCCTAGTCGTAGTATTATCGAGATTGGACATCGATAATGCGGAATAGACTAGTACTGCACTTGTGCATGTTGTGAGGGCACAACGGCATAGTTCTCATATATTTAAGTATAGGATACTTATGCAAGTGCGGTAGGAGGTTGTGTTTTACCGATGGTACGGAAATAGCTTCGCTCTGGATAGACCCCGCGGAATCCCATTGGTAGTATGTCTGCGTGTCTATGGGAGTCCGCTTCAGGGTAGGTGCATATGATCTTAACCTGAGACTTGCATCGCTAGTACTTACGACAATCGGTAAACTTTAGTTTTGGTGGTCCAGGGCTTTAACGGGTTCTGTGTACACCTCTTCTGGATTTATCGAGAATCGTAGTGTATTGGGTGTGATGTCAAGATGGAAGTATCACTTCAGACATATGGAGATGATGATCGCGAGGGATACAGAACTAGTACTCTATAATGGTTGCAACCATCGGGATAATATGACTAGGTCAGGATTATCCGATTCAAAGAGACTGGTTGCTTGATGTCCGATATGTGTATCGTACGGGGCAGACACATCTCCAGCCCCAGGCCTTACATGTGATCATCCGATACTGGTTCGATATACACTATACTACGGTATACTACGCCTGTTATAGATCTTATATTCCAATAAGAATATTTCTGGAGAATTGGGTAGGCATGGCGTTTTGCTAGAGGCTAACCTTGTCTTGTAAATCGGTAAAAACGTAGTACTTGGTACGTACGTATTCAGATAATCTGACGGCCGTATTTACTGCCAACATATCCAGAGATCTCTTGGGTCGCTTCCCGAAGATTCACCAATGACGTATGATTCAAACTCGATTAATCTTGGATTAATTACGGAGAGACTTTATCTTGGATAAAGTACTACATAGAGAGAGAACGATTAATTTGGAATTAATCGTAAAATTATTATATTCGATATAATAATCGAAATTCGATTTCGACGCGAAATTAAAATTAGATTTTAATTCGGGCAAACGAGTTAATTTAGAATTAATTCGTTAGCGACGTAAATAATAATTTCGCTAGGCGCAATTATTTATTTAAATTCGATTTAATTAACGTCGCGACGAAAGTTCGGTATTTCGGAAATATCGAACCCGAACGCGTGAGTGCACGTGGGCCCACTTTCATTTGGGTGTGTGGGGCCCACATGACACATGTCATTTTATGCATTATTTAATTGTAATACATTGCATGGTGATAGTGTACAATACACTCAATGGTTTTGCATGGAGTTTGAGTGTTTGACACTCTAAGCCATTGCATGATTTGTGTCATAAGTTTATTATTAATTTAATAAATATTATGGCATAAATATAAATTGATTTTTTGTAACAAAAATCATTCAACTCTCCTCTCTCTCACATTGCCGAAACTACATGCAGTTTTGGGCTCTCCATTTCTTCAATTTTTGTGGCAAGATTTGAAGAAGTTGTGCATTCAAAATCACAACAAAGGCTAGCACCTTCAAGGGATCATACATAGGTGATATGGGAAACTAATCCTTGAGCTTGGAAGGATCAAACTCGACTTGGAGTCCCTCTTTTCTTCTTGGCCGAGAGCTTCACTGCACAAGGGAGGAATTTCGCATCATCTTAGCATCCATTTTCAAGTATTGTGAGTATGATTCCGCCATACTTCAATTAATTCATTCATGTATTTATATATTTTGCTTGTTCTTGTTGATCTTGGGGCTTGGTAATTATTCCAACAATGGTATCATTGAGCTTAAAGAGCATGCAAATATATTAGGATGTTATTTGGGGAAAATTGTATGAAGCATGATTTGATGAGTTTGCTTGATTAAATATGCTTAGATGTATGTTATTTAGATTATACATCATCAATTTCATGGAAAATAATTGGGTTAATTTTTTCAACCCAAATGAGGCTTGGCCGAATACATGCAAGCATATGGACTAGATGATTTTTTAATTTTAAGACATTAGATGACTTGAAACAATATGGAATGATGATTTGTAACTCGATTGGATTGAAAACGAAATCGGAACCATTTTAATCACCTTGGCCGAATGCTTGATGGAGGATTAGGGACTTGATTTTTTGATTAAATAATGTTGGACATATATTTAAGATAAAAATATGATTAATGGATTAATTTGATATTTTGGGAATATTGATTTAAAGGATTAATCATGATAATACACTTTAATTAATTAAGTTATAAAATTTGGAATTTTAAAATTTGGTTAGTTGGGCTTAATTTTGAATTGGGCCTAAAACTATTATATTTGGACATAATGGGCTTGGTTGGGCCAAGTAGATTTGGACCATTTGGATTGGATCCAAAATGGGCCTAAATCACACCATTTAAGCCCAAATGTAATAAATGGGCTTTTATGTTTAATTGGGCCTTATGGGCTTGATATTGATTTTATGGCATATGAGGGTGATTCCTTATTGGGCTTGGTAATTGGGTTTGACCCATACATTGACCAAAACCCAAGCCTAAAGAAATCAATTGAAAGCCCATCGGACTTTAATTAAACGGACATTAGATGTTAGTTGGGCTTTGAGACCCGATTGTATTAGATTTGGAATCTAAGTTATAAAAGCACAATAAAAGTGTAAATATTTAATTTAGAATTAAATAATAGGATTAGTATTGAATACGACTTAAATTGGATTTAACGAGTAGTTCGATATAATTCGTGAATTCATACTATAAGTATTTATTCTCAAATTGAGTTGGACTCGCGCAAATGCAAACAATTGTTTGAACATTGTATTGTCACCTAATTAAAGACTAATTAATTGGATTTGATTGGTTGTATAACATGCCTTGAATGAATGAATGTGGATGTGATGTATGAATAGTGTATATCGGATGGATATTAGAAGGGAAGGGTAATTTTAGAAATTATTGTAAATTTAGAATTTATAAATTGGACCTGCGTGTCCAGCCTTTCTCTTATTGTCTCTTTGTATTCTCTTCTCACCTAATTCCCCTCAATGTAAATGAGGTTTCTCTTATTGTATTATGTAATTGGGTAAGAGTAGAATAGTGCTAGCGGGGAGAGGAAAAGGAGTGATTTGTTCTAGGAACAAGTTGTTGTTCATATCCATCCGTATATCGCTATTACTTTACTTTACGCGCTTTATGATGTTTTAGAAGCATGCTTAAGGGTGTATGATGATGAGACCTAACAAAGATAAATTAATTGGTTGCCAATTACGCGAAAAATCCCTCAAACAATATTAAGCGATTTTCCTTCCGTTGAATGATTCTTTCTCAAGATCCGAAATTGGCATTGGTTTGTTGGCCAAAGTCAAGACCTTTGTCAATTGAGGATGTGTTTGAATCATGAGAGTTTTGTTCCACATCGGTGTCCTGTCCAAGTTGTGATTTGTTGGCCAAAGTCAAGATCACTTCTTGTCCATCGACATTGATTACGAAACTTTCCTCGTCAATGGGTCCCGCTTAACTGGAATCATTAGGTTTGTTGTGCCAAAGCCAAGGCTTAGTTGATTCAGAGGAAATGGTTAGGAAAATGTATTGGATGCATTGACATATGTATATGTTTCGGACTTAGATGTCCACCTACCGGATCTAGGAATTGGATGGGATCCAATTGATCTTCGAGATCTACCTAGTTAAATATCATACAATTTGTTGGCCAAAGTCAAGGTTGTGTGTTATTTAACGGGATCCTAGCCACTAGGAAATTGGATTTCCCGAGTACTCAACAGAGGGTTAGAGACTTGCAGAAATAGTGGGAGGCTAGTATTGAATTTGCAATTATCGTTCAGATACTTAGCTTTACGCGCTTACACAACTTATTTCGTCAATATTTACACATTAGTTGGACTAATACAATGTTATTTTTTTATGTAACAGTTTGACTATACCCACATATCGTTAACTAGATAATTAGATTATCGTAGTTAAGATGGCAAACAAAGGAAATGTCCGTGACATAATCATGGGTGATAATGTGTTCAAGGGCACCAACTTCGCCGACTGGGAAATGAACCTAAGGATAGTCCTTGGGGCGGAGAGGATACTGTGACACGGCTCAGTCGATCAATGCTGCTTCAATGACTCAACACTTTCGCCGCCAGAATAGGGACTTGGATCCTTATAATATGATGACAAGATTGCAAGATCTTCACCGCACTAATAAGCGGATGGCGAGGTACGAGTTAGTGAAGAAAATCTTTCGCTCCCGTATGACTGATGGTAGTTCTGTTGAGGTCCATGGGACTCAAATGATAGCCGATATTGATGAATTGGCTAATATGGGTATAGTCTTGGAGGCTGAGCTGTCTATAGATGTACTTCTACAGTCACTACCCGATACTTGGAAACAGATTGTCATCAACTACAAATTGATGAATTCGGATGATACTCTTGGAGAGTTATTATCGATTCTCAAGGAGTCAGAGAAAGAGCTTCTGAAAGGCAACAAGCGCGAGGCGCACTTTGCATCAACATCTCAAACGCCGAAAGCTGGGCTCAAGGCAACTGGGGGTGTTAAGAAGAAAAAGCATAGAAACAAAGGCAAGGCCAAGTCAACAAAGGCTTCTGGGAAGCCAAGGGACAAGTCTCAAGATGTTTGCCTGAAATGCGGCAAGAAAGGTCACTGGAAGCGTGACTGCCGCATGAACAAGGGACACAAGGAGGACATACAGGCGGGCAAGGCACCGGCCTCAGGTATGTTTGTTATTGAGATAAATATGACTACTTCTAGTCTTAATAAAAATTGGATTTTTGATTCTGGCTGTGGTTCTCATATTTGTACTGATGTGCAGGATCTGCATGATAGCAGGAGACTGGCTTCGGGGGAGGTAGATCTACGAGTTGGAAATGGAACTTCTGTTGCTGTTTTGGCCGTAGGCACTTTTGTTTTGGAACTGCCCTCGGGGCATGTACTTAAACTAAATGACTGTTATTTTGTTCCTAGTTTAACTAGGAATATTATTTCTGTATCTTTGTTAACCCAGTATGGGTACACTTTTGTATTTAAAAAAACACCAGGTGTTATTTATATAAAGATGATGCAGAAATTTGCACTGCCGATGCAAATAATGGTCTTTATATTTTGAATATAAATAAATCTCCAAAACGTAAAATAACAAACAAAAGGCTCAAAATGAGTAATCCAAAGGAAGAAACTTATTTGTGGCATTGTCGTCTGGGACACATCAACAAGACTCGCATATCCACACTTTCGAAGAGTGGGTACTTGGACGGATTTGATCCAAATTCATATGACGTCTGCGAATCTTGTTTATTAGGCAAAATGCCTAAATCACCTTTTAGTGGTAAAGGTGAACGCGCCACTGAACTGTTAGCCCTCGTTCATAGTGACGTTTGTGGGCCCATGTCTAGCCAGGCTAGAGGTGGATATCGATACTTCGTAACCTTTACGGATGATGCATCGCGTTATGGTTATGTGTATCTAATGATGCACAAGTCGGAAACTTTTGAGAAATTCAAAGAGTTTCGACACGAAGTTGAAAAACAAACAGGCAAGAGTATTAAGACATTACGTTCGGTCGGACCGTGGTGGCGAATACTTAAGTAATGAGTTTCAAGATTACTTGAAAGAATATGGTATTCTTTCACAATGGACTCCTCCTGGAACACCACAATTAAATGGTGTGTCTGAACGGAGAAACCGTACCTTGCTTGACATGGTAAGGTCGATGATGAGTCGCACTGAGCTACCTATATCCTTCTGGGGACATGCATTAGAAAGTGCAATTCTTATTTTGAATAGGGTTCCGTCAAAGTCTGTTGAACAGACTCCGTATGAGATATGGACAGGAAAGAAACCAGGTTTCTCATTCCTGAAGATTTGGGGTTGCTGGGCATACGTCAAACGTTTGGAAGGTACCAAACTTGAACCCAAATCAGATAAATGCCTATTTGTTGGATATCCTAGGGAAACCAAAGGATATTACTTCTATTACCCACAAGAGAACAAAGTATTTGTTGCTCTACATGCGGTTTTCCTTGAGAAGGAATTCCTAAATGCAGTGTTTAGTGGGAGGAAAGTAGAACTCGATGAAAGTCGTAGTGATACTGTTCCTGGCAATGAATCGAGAACGGAACATGAACAGTCCATCCAGGATGAGACTGAACCACAATCTTCAATTACACAAGGACTACGTAGGTCGGAGAGAGTCAGGGTAATACCTGAGAGGTATGGATTCCTGATCTCACCTCATGTAGATATTAATCTTATTGAGGATACTGAACCGGCTACGTATGAGGAAGCGATACAAGGTATCGAATCCACTTTATGGCAAGAGGCCATGAAGGCCGAAATGGATTCCATGTATACCAACCAAGTTTGGACACTAGTTGATGCACCAGAAGGCGTAAAGCCTATTGGATGCAAATGGGTCTTCAAGAAGAAGACCGACATGGATGGCAACGTACAAACGTACAAAGCTAGGCTCGTAGCGAAGGGGTATCGTCAACAACTTGGAGTTGATTATGACGAAACTTTCTCACCGTTGCCATGATTAAATCCATTCGGATAATGCTTGCGATAGCTGCATATTACGATTACGAAATATGGCAGATGGACGTTAAAACCGCTTTCCTTAACGGAAACCTGTTGGAGGATGTTTATATGCAACAACCTGACGGTTTTATCGCACCAAGACTTGCAAACAAGGTTTGTAAGTTAAATCGGTCCATTTATGGACTGAAGCAAGCATCGAGGTCATGGAACCAACGTTTTGATGAGGTCATAAAAGAATATGATTTCATTCAAAACGTAGATGATCCTTGTGTATATAAGAAGGTTAGTGGGAGTGCACTGACTTTTATTGTCCTTTATGTCGACGATGTATTGCTTATAGGCAATGACATTCCCATGTTAACGTCGGTGAAAGCTTGGCTTTCATTGAAATTCTCCATGAAAGATCTGGGAGAAGCAGCTTTTATTCTAGGAATAAAGATCTACAGGGATAGATCTAGAAGGCTACTTGGACTCTCCCAGAGTACATATATTGATAAAGTGTTGAAGAGATTCAACATGGATCAGTCCAAGAGGGGACTGTTGCCAACATCACATGGCGTCTATCTATCTAGGGACATGTGTCCTAAAACACAAGATGAGAGAGACAACATGAGTCGGACTCCGTTCGCCTCGGCAGTTGGATCGATCATGTATGCCATGATATGTACACGACCTGATGTGTCCTATGCTTTGAGCATGTGTAGTCGATATCAGGCCGATCCAGGAAAGGATCACTGGATGGCGGTTAAGAGTATCCTTAGGTATCTTAAGAGAACTAAGGTGTTTCTTAATCTATGGAGATGGAGAACTTGAGGTATCTGGGTATACCGATGCAAGTTTCCAAACCGACAGAGACGACTTCAAGTCGCAAACCGGGTACATATTTTGCTTGAATAACGGAGCAGTGAGCTGGAAATCTTCCAAGCAAGATACTGTTGCCGATTCAACAACTGAAGCGGAGTACATTGCAGCAGCTGAAGCAGCAAAAAGCGGTTTGGATCCGAAAATTCCTAGTTGGATTAGGTAGTAGTTCCATTAGCAGCTGAGCCCGTTTTATTGTATTGTGACAATAGCGGGGCCATAGCGCAGGCTAAGGAACCAAGGTCTCATCAACGATCCAAACATGTTCTTCGACGATTCCATCTGATTCGAGAGATCATACATCGTGGCGATGTGAAGATCGAAAAGATCGCATCAGAGGACAACATTGCAGATCCGCTGACGAAAATAATTCCTCGGGAAAAGTTTGAGCGACACATACATAGTTCAGGTATTAGATGCTTGAGTGACTGGCTATAGGCCAAGTGGGAGATTGTTAGACAGTTATGACCCATAGCGTCACTATTTTGTAAATGATATTGTATTATTGTACAAAATTAACTATGTAGTAATGAAATTGCCTTTTACCGTTTTGTAATTTATTTACTTTGATATAAATGGTAAGAGTCCCTATGATTAGTTCCGGATTGTGATGATATGAGACGGTATCAATCCATAAAGGTTTAATCATTAAATATCCCTAGTCGTAGTATTATCGAGATTGGACATCGATAATGCGGAATAGACTAGTACTGCACTTGTGCATGTTGTGAGGGCACAACGGCATAGTTCTCATATATTAAGTATAGGATACTTATGCAAGTGCGGTAGGAGGTTGTGTTTTACCGATGGTACGGAAAACAGCTTCGCTCTGGATAGACCCCGCGGAATCCCATTGGTAGTATGTCTGCGTGTCTATGGGAGTCCGCTTCAGGGTAGGTGCATATGATCTTAACCTGAGACTTGCATCGCTAGTACTTACGACAATCGGTAAACTTTAGTTTTGGTGGTCCAGGGCTTTAACGGGTTCTGTGTACACCTCTTCTGGATTTATCGAGAATCGTAGTGTATTGGGTGTGATGTCAAGATGGAAGTATCACTTCAGACATATGGAGATGATGATCGCGAGGGATACAGAACTAGTACTCTATAATGGTTGCAACCATCGGGATAATATGACTAGGTCAGGATTATCCGATTCAAAGAGACTGGTTGCTTGATGTCCGATATGTGTATCGTACGGGGCAGACACATCTCCAGCCCCAGGCCTTACATGTGATCATCCGATACTGGTTCGATACACTATACTACGGTATACTACGCCTGTTATAGATCTTATATTCCAATAAGAATATTTCTGGAGAATTGGGTAGGCATGGCGTTTTGCTAGAGGCTAACCTTGTCTTGTAAATCGGTAAAAACGTAGTACTTGGTACGTACGTATTCAGATAATCTGACGGCCGTATTACTGCCAACATATCCAGAGATCTCTTGGGTCGCTTCCCGAAGATTCACCAATGACGTATGATTCAAACTCGATTAATCTTGGATTAATTACGGAGAGACTTTATCTTGGATAAAGTACTATACATAGAGAGAGAACGATTAATTTGGAATTAATCGTAAAATTATTATATTCGATATAATAATCGAAATTCGATTTCGACGCGAAATTAAAATTAGATTTTAATTCGGGCAAACGAGTTAATTTAGAATTAATTCGTTAGCGACGTAAATAATAATTTCGCTAGGCGCAATTATTTATTTAAATTCGATTTAATTAACGTCGCGACGAAGTTCGGTATTTCGGAAATATCGAACCCGAACGCGTGAGTGCACGTGGGCCCACTTTCATTTGGGTTGTGTGGGGCCCACATGACACATGTCATTTTATGCATTATTTAATTGTTAATACATTGCATGGTGATAGTGTACAATACACTCAATGGTTTTGCATGGAGTTTGAGTGTTTGACACTCTAAGCCATTGCATGATTTGTGTCATAAGTTTATTATTAATTTAATAAATATTATGGCATAAATATAAATTGATTTTTTGTAACAAAAATCATTCAACTCTCCTCTCTCTCACATTGCCGAAACTACATGCAGTTTTGGGCTCTCCATTTCTTCAATTTTTGTGGCAAGATTTGAAGAAGTTGTGCATTCAAAATCACAACAAGGCTAGCACCTTCAAGGGATCATACATAGGTGATATGGGAAACTAATCCTTGAGCTTGGAAGGATCAAACTCGACTTGGAGTCCCTCTTTTCTTCTTGACCGAGAGCTTCACTGCACAAGGGAGGAATTTCGCATCATCTTAGCATCCATTTTCAAGTATTGTGAGTATGATTCCGCCATACTTCAATTAATTCATTCATGTATTTATATATTTTGCTTGTTCTTGTTGATCTTGGGGCTTGGTAATTATTTCCAACAGAAGCCTCCCATTCTAAAACCTCTGAGGTAGGGTAGACCATTGGTACTTTATCTGGCTATTGAACCCGAAGCACTGGGGGTGATGATAGTGCAAGCCGATGAGACGGGAGTAGAGCATGCAGTCTACTACCTCAGTAAGAAATTGTTTCCGTATGAAGCTCGTTTTCAAGAAGGGGAGAAGATTTGTCTAGCAGTAGTATGGGCGTCAAGAATGTTGCGTCATTACTTCCAATCCTAGAAGATCCAAGTAGTTGCAAAGGAGAATCCTTTGAAATACTTGCATTCAGTACCTTCACTAGTTGGAAAGCTGGGCAGATGGTTAGTACTGCTGACAGAATTTGACATCGAGTACCTCACTTCAAAGGTAATCAAAGGGCGAGCCGTGGCAGAATTCCTAGCCTTACAACCTGTTGAAGGGGATCAGTACAAGTTTGAATTCCCCGACGAAGAAATCCAAGCTATAGTAGTCCAAGGATTGAAGATGTATTTTGACGGAGCAGTGAACTGCGAAGGAGCCGGAATCGGTATTGTAATAGTAACCCCTGGGGGAGAGACTTTGCCTATGGCCAAGAGGTTGACGTTCAGGCTAACTAACAATATGGCTGAGTATGAAGCATGTGCATTCGGCTTGACTGCATTAATAGCCTTGAGAGCTACGAACGTGGATGTTTACGGAGATTCAATGTTGGTGATCCGACAGATGCAAGGAGAATGGGAGTTAAAAGAAGAACGGTTGAAGCCGTACTTATTCCACCTCAGAAACCTAGCACATGCTATCCCTAACTGCAAATTTCAGCACTTGCCTCGGGAAGAAAATCAGATGGCAGATGCATAAGCAACGCTAGCCGCAACCTGGGAGAATCCAGAGAAATTGGTGATGAGACCACTTGTGTTGACAACGGCCAGCAAACCGGTTTATGAGATAGAGAGGATCTTGGGAGTAGAGGTCGATGACGGAAAACCGTGGTATTATGACATCCAGAGGTATCTAGAACATGGGGAATACCTAGAGGAAGCGAGCAGAAAAGACAGAATCACCATTCAGAAGTTGGCTGCTCAATATGTGAGTCTGAAGGGAGAACTCTACAAGAGGCAAGCGAACGGTGTTCAGCTGAAATGCTTGAGAAAGGAAGAAGCTCAGAAGATAATGGATGAAGTTCATGCTGGCGTCTGTGGACCGCATATGAACGGATTGAACTTGTCCCGCAAGATTGTGAGACAAGGCTTTTACTGGTCAACCATGGAAGCCGACTGCGCGAAGCTGGTAAGGCACTGTCATGATTGTCAAGCGCATGGGAATTTGAATCATTTGCCGCATACAGAATTGCACGGGTTGTCAGAACCGTGGCCTTTCTCAGCATGGGGAATTGATATGATCGGAGAGATTCGGCCGAATGCGTCAAACGGACATCGCTTTATAGTGGTAGCAGTGGACTACTTCTCGAAATGGGTAGAAGCCGAGTCATTCCGTAATATCACGGCAAAAAAAATGGCTAAGTTCATAGCCCGGAATCTCATATGCCGGTACGGTATGCCGCATCACGTGGTTACGGACAATGGAGTCCAGTTTCAGGGAGAGACCAAGGCGATGTTACAGAGGTATGGGATAGGTCATCATAAGTCTTCACCAAACAGACCGCAGGCTAATGGAGTAGTTGAGGCAGCCAACAAGACAATAAAGATGATTCTGGCGAAGATGACGGAGAATTACAAAGACTGGGATGATAAGCTGTCGTATGCCTTGTGGGGATACAGAACTTCTGTAAGGACAGCAACTGGAGCTACGCCTTACTCTTTGGTCTATGGAATGGAAGCGGTACTGCCGGTGGAAGTTGAGATACAGTCCATGCGGGTGTTAGCAGAAGCAGAATTACCTGAACGAGAATGGACCTCGCAGAGGTTTGAGCAGTTAGCATTGATGGATGAGAAGAGGACGAAGTCCTTGCATCACATGCAGATATATCAGAAGAGGTTGGCCAGAGCATTTAATAAGAAGGTGTGTCCTACCAAGATCAAGAAAAGTGATCTGGTACTTAAGCAGTCGAAGCCGTCGACGACAGACCCAAGAGGGAAGTTCAGACCAAATTGGGAAGGACCATACATTGTTCAGAAGGTAATGGGAAATGGAGCAGTGAGACTGTCGGACTTGGAAGGGAATGAGTTCACCGAGCCGATCAATGTTGACAGATTGAAGTTGTATTTTGCCTGAGGGACAGAAGACTGAATAGTCATCCGCAGAAGACCTAACTCAACGGGATAAAGAGAACTCATGCATGCATGCACATGTATAACTCATTATTGCATTCCTTTTTTTTGCGTGTTTTGTGTTTTTGTTTTATATCCACAGGTATCGAAGAATAAAAGAGAAAGCGGCAAAGACATGCTAATCGGAAACAGCGAAAACACTGTATTGAATTTGAGAAGAAATCCTAGGGCTGAGGTCCACATCGGTGTTAAGATTCAGATGGTAATCTAAGGGTTAAGGCCCATTTTGAGTTCGAATTTCGGGTATGGATCTCGGGGGTGAAGCCCACATGGTCAGCAGTAAAGAGGAAGAATTCCTTTGATTGAGTGAGTGAGTGAGTAAAAAAAAAAATGTGAGGGATAAGTCTTTGATGGTTAAACATATGTCCGGTGATGACATTATGTGCTGTAGGGAGAAGCCTTAGAAGCGAGAAGCGCGAGACGCGCTCTTATCCGGTATTCTGAATGGATTGATCTCGGCTGGACTCATTAAGCACTTGATAAAGGTATCTCAACAGTAGAAGCCTGAGCAGTTGATGAGATGACTAGTTGAAGAGATGGTGGATTGGTGAATGACCGTTTGCCTAGATGTCCACACTGATTTGCCTTTGCTACGATACATGATATGGTTGGAAAATAAAGAAAGAAAAGTCTCTACAATGAAAAGAAAAGAAATAGACCGCCTATAACCGATAAGCGTGAAGCTACCCATGGGCGAGTATTAGGACCACCATGAGGAGAAATACTACCTTAAAGGGTAGGTGTGTCAAGAAAAGAAAAAGAAAAGAAAAAAGAGGAAAGAAAGAAAAAAGAAAAGAAAAAGAAAAAAATGAAAGTCCAAGATGAAAAGAAAGAGACGATGCAATAAAAGAAGACCATACCATGTTGAGTATGCTACAGTAATCACAGAATGTGACCCAGACATCTAGGTTGGTTAGACCCACTGATCCGATTCTCCGAAGCGAAATCATCGAGTTGGCTGACTTAAGGAATAAGCTGCGAAGGAACCTTAGCACACACACACACTAGGAGTCTGGTTCAGATCACCCATTCAGAGGATTGGGTTTGAGTATGTCGAGTACTTTGAAGATTCTTTGGCTTTGACGTGAAGCATCCGTTGAGGACAAAAATATGTTTAGCTATCAAGATTATCTCGAAGAGAGGCACTACAATATGCAAAATAGAGAATCGGCATCAGTAGTAGACTTGCCAGGTATGGCATTCAGAGGGCAAGGCCCACATTAGATCAACATCAGTAACGGACTTGCCGGGTATGGCATTCAGGGGGCGAGGCCCATGTTAGGTTCAGCATCAGATCTGCAGGGTATGGCATTCTACGCGCGAGGCCCACATTGGTTCAAATCAGTTTCTGCCAGAGACGGCACTCCGGGTATGGAGATATCAGATCAGCCAGGTACGGCACTCCGGGTATGGAGATATCAGATCAGCCAGGTACGGCACTCCGGGTATGGAGATATCAGTTCAGCCAGGTACGGCACTCCGGGTATGGAGATATCAGTTCAGCCAGGTACGGCACTCTGAGTACAGAGATATCAGATCAGTTTTGCCAGGTATGGCACTCCGGGTATGGAGATATCAGTTCAGCCAAGTATGGCACTCCGGGTATGGAGATATCAGATCAGTTTTGCCAGGTACGGCACTCCGGACATGGAGATATCACAGCTGCGACACCCTAAGTACGGGGTTAGCACTCAAACATTTGTGGCTCTCTAGGTACGGAGACGTCACCGCGACACCCTAGGTACGGGGTTAGCACTCAGACATTTGTGGCACTCTAGGTACGGAGGCGTCACTGCGACACCCTAGGTACGGGGTTAGCATTCAGACCACAGCGACGCCCTAGGTACGGGGTTAGCACGCCAGGTACGGCATGTGGACTATTCATACATTTGTGGCACTCTAGGTACGGAGGCGTCACTGCGACATCCTAGGTACGGGGTTAGCACTCAGACATTTGTGGCTCTCAAGGTACGGAGACGTCACCGCAACACCCTAGGTACGGGGTTAGCACTCAGACATTTGTGGCACTCTAGGTACGGAGGCGTCACTGCGACACCCTAGGTACGGGATTAGCACTCAGACATTTGTGGCTCTCTAGGTACGGAGACGTCACGGCGACACCCTAGGTACGGGGTTAGCATTCAGACCACAGCGACGCCCTAGGTACGGGGTTAGCACGCCAGGTACGGCATGTGGACTATTCAGACATTTGTGGCTCTCTAGGTACGGAGACGTCACCGCGACACCCTAGGTACGGGGTTAGCTTTCAGACCACAGCGACGCCCTAGGTACGGGGTTAGCACGCCAGGTACGGCATGTGGACTATTCAGACATTTGTGGCACTCTAGGTACGAAGGCGTCACTGCGACACCCTAGGTATGGGGTTAGCACTCAGACAACCAACATCATCACTGCGGAACTCTAGGTATGGAGATGCAACCGCGACGCCCTAGGTACGAGGTTTAGCATTATCAACTCAGCACAGCAGGCAGACCAGGTGACAGCTGGCGAGCCAGGTAAGTAAAAATGCATTGCACGTACTTTGATAGGATTGTCATTGTCACACACTGCACAAGTCCCATCAAAGTGGGGGCGACTGTAGGCATTGTATTTTTACACATTAGCCCAATGATGAGTCTCGTATGGAGGCAACTACTTCTTTAGTCATGAAAGTCGCGGGAAACGGACGTTGGAAGGGTAAAGTTGGAAAATAGAATTTTTGATGGATTTAATCTCGTTGTTTTCGCTTCGGTTGCTTGTTATACCTCAGTTTCTAAGCTCACCTTAGGCCCAAAACTCCCATAGACCACATACCTAACCCAAACCAAGCCCTAATACCCAAGTCAACCCAAGTCAAACCAAGTCAAACCAATCCATGCCCAAGGATGTGATTCACGCCCAAAGCCCCTTTATTTAGGTATATGCATATTTATCACATGTTTAAATCTTGTAAATCCTTACCTAAATAAAAGAAATCAAATCAAATCCCTACCAAATCAAATCCAATCACAAATCCTTATTAGGAGATGCATTCCTTATTAGAAATCAATTAGGAGATTCCTTCCTAATCTAATTAGGAAAGTCTTCTCTCTTTGCCTATAAAAAGAGGCCTTCACCCCCCATTCAAGAGCTAGCTCATACATCTCTCTCACACGTCCAAGCACTTTGTGAAGCCTCCTTTGCACGCCCAACACCCTTCCAATAGCCTCCATTGCCGCAACACCAAGCCAACAAACCTCCAATTGCCGCATCTTCTCTTCTTCAGCAACACCACTCACGCCCCAGCCCTTTTCACAGCCCTCCATTGCCGAGTTCCAGCCACCATTCACAGCCCTAAAACACCCTCAAATAAACCTTACTCACAGCCCTAAAGTCGCACCAAACGACCCCCATTCACAGCTCCAATTCAGCGCCCAAAAGAGTCCCGAAACACCCCACTGCACCTTGAACTGCACAGTTTCGTCCCGTTTCTGGTAAGTTCTTGTTTCGTCTTTAACCATAAAACAGTCCTAAAATCTCCTAAACACCATCCCAAAAACCTCCATAAAGTTTCCCTAAAAAATCCTTACAAACGCACCCCCCTAAGCCTTCAAAATCACCCAAAACAGTCCACTAAACGACCAAAACAGTGACCTGAAACAGAACAGCGAAACAGCAGCGAAACGGACTTAAAACAGCAGCCCAAGCATCAAAACAACAAGGAAAACGTTGAGTAGACGAATTGGAAAAGCATCGGATCAATCTCCCTTCCAACGGACGTGTAACGCCCTTTCTTAGACGACAAAAGAGGTTAGACCTGAGGGCACCTTTTTACTTATCTTCTTTATCTTTGTTTTATTTATTTTGATATATAATTGCATGAGAGTCGTTTGAAGCATGATGTGATTGTTGGATGAGCGGGATATGTGTTCCCTTTTGTGGTATATCGGATGGAAACTCGGACGTAAATTCCATAGCCGATTCCGAATGGACGGTAGTATGGTCTGCACTCGGGATACAATGCCACGTACCACTTAAGATACACATATATCGTCTCATCCAATTTGTATTTGAGCATGTTATAGTCTTTAGGTTATTTGTTTATTATTAAAGCATGGTTTAATTTAGTTTGTTATTTATTTGTTAAAGCATGTTTAGGTTGTTCATTATGCATGTTCTTAGTTTATGATGTGTTTGGGTAATGATTTAAACATGTCGATTTAATGGTTCAATATGCTTGTTGTGTTACATTGTGTGGAGTTATTTGGATGAAAGCATGTTAGATCTAAGTACCCTTGAGCATGAATGTTGAATAGATTCGGTTAGTTTATTGCACAAATTATATCATAACATGTGACATAAGTAAGGGACCATTCCGAACCCAACGGTTTGAGGTCTTCCCTTGCGAGGGGTGAGTGCGGCCTTAAATATTTGTCCCGGTTCACACCGGGTGGCGACTCCATGTTATTTCGTACATCCCAACTAAGCCGCGAGCCTAGAACAGCGTCGCCCAGGTTCTGTTGTCTACACCCATGCGCACTCTTAATTCGTTTCTCAGAAGTGCGCTATGCGGTTGTCGGAAGGTTTGATGCTCCGCAACTCCTCCGGTTCACTGGTTCGCTGTTTTCCTTCGCTGTTTCACCGTTTTGCTCACTATTTTGGGTTGCTTTTACTGCTGTTCTAGGGTCAATTTTTGGGACTATTTTGGGACTGCAGGGGGCCGTTTTGGAATGTTTTCATCTTGGTTATTGTTCGGTTATAGAGTTTGTGTTTGGTGGCTTCTTATTGTTTGGTCGGTGGGGCTATTCTTGTGTCTACGTTGCTCTCCTTGGCTTCTGCCATGTGTGTGAGTGCAGGGTCTGTTCGTGAGTGTAGGGTCTGTGCGCGAGGTCTCCTAATTTGTTTTGTTGTTTAGGGTTGAGGGGGGTGCGTGTTTAAGTAAGAGACGTGTGTGTGTAAGGGAGTGAGTGGCTTGTGACATGCTGATCCTGGAGGGAGAGACGAGTGCTGCTAGGGTTTATTTGTTTATGTGCTTGCCGTGAATATGATTAATGAGCTATGGTTTTTTGGAGTGCTTCTCGCGTGAATGAGCTAGGGTTTTTTGGAGTGCTTCTTGCGTGAATGAGCTAGGGCTTCAAGGTTGGGTTTAGGCTTCTTTTTATAGGTAAATGGTTGGAGTTTACCTTGTGTGAAAAGGTAAAGGATTTGTGTAATTATGGGAGATATTTTTAATTAGTGTGTGATAGGGAAAAAAATCATTTAATTAGGGAAGTGATTAGATATGATTTGATTTGTATCTTTTAATTAGGGAATGTGATTTGTCTTGATTTTACCATGTGTTTAATATGTGTTTTGTTTAATTTGGAAGGTGATGGGCGTGTATCAGAGGCAATTTCAGGGGCAGTGGATGTGTTCAGGGGCTGACTCAGGGGCAGTGGGCATGTTCAGGGGCTGCTGCAGGGGCAGTGGGCATGTTCAGGGGCTGCTGCGGGGGCATGTGGGCGTGAATTGGGCAGTATTTGAGGAGGGTTTGTCTGTGTTGTTGGTGATGTGTGGGTTTGGTGTGTGACTTGCGGGGGTTTGGGCTAAGGATGTGTTTTAAAACAGAGGTCCAACAAGCGAACCCGAAGCTAAACAAGCGAATTAAATCCAACAAGATGTCAATGTCTGACTCTTCCCTTCCGACGTCCGTTTCCCGCGCTTCCTCCATAATTTAAAGAGGTAGTGTCTCCATGTGAGACTCATCATCGGGACTTATATGCAAAAATGCAGTGCCTACAGTCGCCCCCACTTTGATGAGACTTGTGCAGTGTGTGACAATGACAATCCTATCAAAGTTTATGCAATGCATCTTTACTTACCTGGCTCGCCAGCTGCCGCTTGACTTGCCTGTTGCTTTGAATTGAGTTGATCTGGTTGTGCCATACTCGACGTGCTAAACCCCATACCCGAGGCATCGCTATAATATCTCCATACTCGGAGTGCCATAGTCGGCATGTTAACCCCATACCCGAGGCATCGCTATAATATCTCCATACTCGGAGTGCCATAGTCGGCAGTGAAAAAACCCCATACCCGAGGCGTCGCTGTAATATCTCCATACTCGGAGTGCCATACCAGGCATGCTAAACCCCATACCCGAGGCACCGCTATAATATCTCCATACCCGGAGTGCCATACCTGGCATGCTAAACCCCATACCAGAGGCGTCGCTGTAATATCTCCATACCCGAAGTGCCATACCCGGCATGCTAAAACCCATACCTGAGGCATCGCTGTAATATCTCCATACCCGGAGTGCCATACCCGGCATGCTAAACCCCATACCCGAGGCGTCGCTGTAATATCTCCATACCCGGAGTGCCATAGCCGGAAAAACTGATACGGATACTGATGTGGGCCTCACCCCCGAGACTCATCCCCAAAACTGATATTGATGCTGATGTGGGCCTCGCCCCCGGGACTTATCCCCAAAACTGATATTGATGCTGATGTGGGCCTCGCCCCTGGGAATCATCCCCAAAACTGATATTGATGCTGATGTGGGCCTCACCCCCGGGACTCATCCCCGAAACTGATACTGATTCATTTTTGAAACTGATTGCACTGTACCGTTGCTGCTTCTGATTGGCTTGCCTTTGCCGCTTTCTCTTTTTCTTCTTTGAAACCTGTGAATACAAAACAAAACAAACCTGTTACGTGTATGTATGCATGCATGAATGAGTTTCCTATCTCGTTGGGTTAGGTCTTCCGCCAATTCCCCTAGTGACTGCTTGGTCTACTATTCCTCAGGCAAAATACTGCTTCAATCTGTCTACGTTGATCGGCTCGGTGAACTCGTTCCCTTCCAAGTCTGACAGTCTAACTGCCCCATTTCCCATTACTTTCTGGACTATGTAGGGTCTTTCCCAGTTGGGTCTGAACTTTCCCCTCGGGTCTATCATCGACGGCTTTGACTGCTTAAGTACCAGATCACCCTTTCTGTTATTGGTAGGACGCACATTCTTGTTGAATGCCCGAGCCAACCTCTTCTGATATATCTGCATGTGATGCAAGGACTTCATCCTCTTCTCATCCAGCAGTGCTAACTGTTCAAATCTCTGTGAGGCCCATTCCTGTTCAGGCAACTTTGCTTCTGCTAGAACCCGCAGGGATTGTATCTCAACTTCCACTGGCAGTACTGCTTCCATTCCATAGACCAAAGAATAAGGCGTGGCTCATGTTGCTGTTCTCACTGATGTTCTGTACCCCCACAGGGCGTACGGTAGTTTGTTAACCCAATCTTTACAGTTTTCTATCATCTTGGCTAATATCTTTACTGTCTTATTGGCTGCCTCGATTGCCCTATTTGCCTGCGGTCTGTAAGGTGACGACTTGTGATGTCCTATCCCATATCTCTGTAGCATTGCCTTTGTTTCCTTTTGAAACTGAACTCCGTTATCTGTCACTACATGATGCGGCATCCCATATCGACATATGATGTTCCGAGCTATGAACTTCGCTATTTGCTTTACTGTGACGTTACGAAATGACTCGGCTTCCACCTATTTTGAGAAGTAGTACACTGCCACCACTATGAAACGATGTCCATTCGATGCATTCGGTCGAATCTCTCCGATCATGTCAATTCCCCATGCTGAAAAAGGCCATGGCTCTGATAGCCCGTGTAACTCTGTGTGAGGCAGATGGTTTATATTACCATGTGTTTGACAATCGTGACAATGTTTTAGCAGCTTTGCATAGTCTCTGTCTCCATGGTCAACCAGTAGAAACCTTGTCTTACAATCTTGTGAGACAAATTCAACCCATTCATGTGCGGTCCATATACCCCGGCATGTATTTATTCCATTGCCTTATGAGCTTCTTCTTTTTTTAAACACTTCAGCTGAATGCCATTTGCCTGCCTCTTGTATAGCTCTCCTTCAAAATCATATACTGAGAAGCCAACTTCTGAATGGCTATTCTGTCTTTTCTGCTTGCACATTCTGGGAGTTCTCTGTGTTCCAGGTATTGCTGAATATCATGGTACCACGGTTTTCCATCGTCGATCTCTACTTCTAAAACTCTTTCTATCTCATAAACGGGTCTGCTTGCTGTTGTCAGTAACAATGGTCTCATCACTAACTTCTCTGGATTTTCCCAAGTCGCTGCAAGTATAGCTAATGCGTCTGCCATCTGATTATCTTCTCGCGGCAAGTGCTGAAACTTACAATCCGGGATAGCCTGTGCCAACTTTCTGAGGTGAAAAAGGTCAGGTTTTAACCATTCTTCCTTCAATTCCCATTATCCCTATAATATATCCATACCTGGAGTGCCATAGTAGTGTCTCCATACCCGGCATGCTAAACCCCATACCCGAGGCATCGCTATAATATCTCCATACTCGGAGTGCCATACCGGCATGCTAAACCCCATACCCGAGGCACCGCTGTAATATCTCCATACCCGGAGTGCCATACCCGGCATGCTAAACCCCATACCAGAGGTGTCACTGTAATATCTCCATATCCGGCATGCTAAACCCCATACCCGAGGCGTCGCTGTAATATCTCCATACCCGGAGTGCCATAGCCGGCAAAACTGATACTGATGCTGATGTGGGCCTCGCCCCTAAGACTCATCCCTAAAAATGATATTGATGCTGATGTGGGCCTCGCCCCTGGGACTCATCCCCAAAACTGATATTGATGCTGATGTGGGCCTCGCCCTCGGGACTCATCCCCAAAACTGATATTGATGCCGATGTGGGCCTCATCCCCGGGACTAATCCCCAAAACTGATATTGATGCTGATGTGGGCCTCGCCCCCGGGACTCATCCCCAAAATTGATACTGATTCATTTCTGAAGCTGATGGCACTGTACCATTGCTTCTTCTGATTGGCTTGCCTTTGCGCTTTTCTCTTTTTTCTTCTTTGAAACCTGTGAATACAAAACAAAACAAACACAAAAAGAATGCAAAATATGTTACGTGTATATATGCATGCATGAATGAGTTTCCTATCTCATTGGGTTAGGTCTTCCGCCAATTCCCCTAGTGAGTGCTTGGTCTACTATTCCTCAGGCAAAATATTGCTTCAATCTGTCTACGTTGATCGGCTCGGTGAACTCGTTCCCTTCCAAGTCTGACAGTCTCACTGCCCCATTTCCCATTACTTTCTGGACTATGTAGGGTCCTTCCCAGTTAGGTCTAAACTTTCCCCTCGGGTCTGTCATCGACGGATTTGACTGCTTAAGTACCATATCACCCTTTCTGATCTTGGTAGGACGCACATTCTTGTTGAATGCCCAAGCCAACCTCTTCTGGTATATCTGCATATGATGCAAGGACTTCATCCTCTTCTCATCAAGCAGTGCTAACTGTTAAAATCTCTATGAGGCCCATTCTTATTCAGGCAACTCTGCTTCTACTAGAACCCGCAAGGATTGTATCTCAACTTCCACTGGCAGTACTGCTTCCATTCCATAGACCAAAGAATAAGGCGTGGCTCATGTTGCTGTTCTCACTGATGTTATGTACCCCCACAGGGCGTACGGTAGTTTGTTAGCCCAATCTTTACAGTTTTCTTTCATCTTGGCTAATATCTTTACTATCTTATTGGCTGCCTCGACTGCCCCATTTGTCTGCGGTCTGTAAGGTGACGACTTGTGATGTCCTATCCCATATCTCTGTAGCATTGCCTTTGTTTCCCTTTGAAACTGAACTCCATTACCTGTCACTACATGATGCGGCATCCCATATCGACATATGATGTTCCGAGCTATGAACTTCACCATTTGCTTTGCAGTGACATTACGAAATGACTCGGCTTCCACCCATTTTGAGAAGTAGTCCACTGCCACCACTATGAAATGATGTCCATTCGATGCATTCGGTCGAATATCTCTGATCATGTCAATTCCCCATGCTGAAAAAGGCCATGGCTCTGATAGCCCGTGTAACTCTGTGTGAGGCAGATGGTTCATATTACCATATGTTTGACAATCGTGACAATGTTTTACCAGCTTTGCAGAGTCTGTCTCCATGGTCAACCAGTAGAAACCTTGTCTTACAATCTTGCGAGACAAATTCAACCCATTCATATGCGGGTCCCTACCCCGACATTTATTTCTTCCATTGCCTTCTGAGCTTCTTCTTTTCTTAAACCCTTCAGCTGAATGCCATTTGCCTGCCTCTTGTATAGCTCTCCCTTCAAAATCACATACTGAGAAGCCAACTTCTGAATGGCTATTCTGTCTTTTCTGTTTGCTCATTCTGGGAGTTCTCTGTGTTCCAGGTATCGCTGAATATCATGGTACCACGGTTTTCCATCGTCGATCTCTACTTCCAAAACTCTTTCTATCTCATAAACGGTTTGCTTGCTATTGTCAGTTACCAATGGTCTCATCACTAACTTCTCTGGATTTTCCCAAGTCACTGTAAGTGTAGCTAATGCGTCTGCCATCTGATCCTCTTCTCATGGCAAGTGCTGAAACTTACAATCGGGGATAGCCTGTGCCAACTTTCTGAGTTGTAAAAGGTAAGGTTTCAACCGTTCTTCCTTCAATTCCCATTCTCCCTACATCGAATCTCCACGGACCTCTACGCTCTCAGCCTTTAAGGCTATCAGTACAGTCAATCCAAAAGCACATGCCTCATACTCGGCCATGTTGTTAGTTCTTCGAACGTCAACCTCTTGGCCATAAAGCAATGATATGCAAAGGGTAAATTACATAATAAAAGGTGCGGTAAAACATCGTGGTAAAGGTAGCCTTTAGGCATTTCCCTCGAATATAGGACCTTTAATCCACCCTAGTTAGCCCATGCGCATTATATTACCATGCATACAAATGAATGAGACAATAATGCGAATCTCTGTATGTTCGATTAAACATATCTCACATTAAATCAAACATACTTCGTCCGGCGCGGCAAAACATCGTGGCAAAGGTAGCCCTTTGGCTTTTCATCCCTTAAAATGGAGGACCTTAAATCCAACTTGATTTGCCCATGTGCACTCTTAAGTTGTTTCTCAGAAGTGCGCTACACGGTTTTCGGAAGGGTTGATGCTCCGCAACTCCTCCGGTTCATTGGTTCGCTGTTTTCCTCCGCTATTTCGCCATTTTGCTCACTGTTTTAGGTTACTTTTACTGTTGTTCTAGGGTTGATTTTTGAGACTGTTTTGGGGACTGCATGGGGCCATTTTGGAATATTTTTATCTTGGTTATTGTTTGGTTATAGGGTTTGTGTTTGGTGGCTTCTTATTGTTTGGTCGGTGGGGCTATTCTCTGTGTCTACGTTGATCTCCTTGGCTTCTGTCGTGTGTGTGAGTGCAGGGTCTGTTCGTGAGTGTAGGGTCTGTGTGCGAGGGCTCCTGATTTGTTTTTTGTTGAGGGTTGAGGGGGGTACGTGTTTAAGTAAGGGATGTGTGTGTGTAAGGGAGTGAATGGCTTGTGACGTGCTGAACCTGGAGGGAGAGACGGGTGCTGCTAGGGTTTATTTGTTTATGTGCTTGCCGTGAATATGATGAATGAGCTAGGGTTTTTTGGAGTGCTTCTTGCGTGAATGAGCTAGGGTTTTTTGGAGTGCTTCTTGCGTGAATGAGCTAGGGCTTCAAGGTTGGGTTTAGGCTTCTTTTTATAGGCAAATGGTTGGATTTTACCTTGTGTGAAAAGGGAAAGGATTTGTGTAATTATGGGAGATATTTTTAATTAGTGTGTGATAGAGAAAAAATCTTTTAATTAGGGAAGTGATTAGATATGATTTGATTTGTATCTTTTAATTAGGGAATGTGATTTGTCTTGATTTTAGCATGTGTTTAATATGTGTTTTTGTTTAATTTGGAAGGTGATGGGCGTGTATCAGAGGCAATTTCAGGGGCAGTGGGCGTGTTCAGGGGCTGACTTCAGGGGTAGTGGGCGTGTTCAAGGGCTGCTGTAGGGGTGTTCAGGGGCTGCTGCAGGGGCAGTGGGCGTGTTCAGAGACTGACTTCAGGGGTAGTGGGCGTGTTCAGGGGCTGCTGCAGGGGCATGCGGGCGTGAATTGGGCAGTATTTGAGGAGGGTTTGTATGTGTTGTTGGTGATGTGTGGGTTTGGTGTGTGACTTGCGGGGGTTTGGGCTAAGGATATGTTTTAAAACAGAGGTCCAACAAGCGAACCCGAAGCTAAACAAGCGAATTAAATCCAACAAGATGTCAATGTCTGACTCTTCCCTTCCGATGTCTATTTCCTGCGACTTCCACAATTTAAAGAGGTAGTGTCTCAATGTGAGACTCATCTTCGGGACTTATATGCAAAAATACAGTGCCTACAGCTATTTAATGAAAGTGATTCTTACTCAATATTATTCTTCTACGATTCCATTGTGATGGAATGGTCAGTGGGAGAAATCAAATCTTATATGATTTAATTCTTTTGATATTGAGTGTTACCGAATTAGTTTCAATACTCTTGAGGATGTGCTCCAGTAATGCTAATTCATCCTTTTAATTGAGGTTCCATTAGTTTCTACAGTTATGTATAAGTAGAAAATTTGAATCTTGAAAAGTTTGAGATTAGAATCTTTCTTTTGGATAATAGTTATATAATTGAAAAGTACTTGCACCTCGGAGGTACAAGCAAAGTTTATCATTTATTCTATTTAATAGAATATTATATTCTATTTGATAAAATATCTTTTCTACGTTCCGAGTAATTAAATTATTTTATTACTTGGTGCGTAACATCAGATGTTGACCATTGTAGAAAAGACTTGACTTATTGAAGTTAAATGTGAGAGTGATAAACTATAAATTGAACTACATAATTAAATAAGATGAAAAACCCTTAGACAACTTCCATATAAGTCCAATAGAATGTCAGAATCATTGCAAAGTATTTGATACTTAATGATTCTATTATTTTTTTATCGAAGAAAATTATCCTATAACTTATAGTGAGAGTGATATTTGATATCGATTTCGGAAATTAGCATTGAATCATAGATTTAAGATTGTTTCGTAGCTTACTACGATCAAGTTTTTTGAACTTGATTAAGATTTCGTTATGAATCGTTCATAAAATATAAAAATTGTTTGCGCAGCAAAAGCAAAGTGAGCCTATTAAAGGTTTCACCTTTATAGTATGATAGTGAGAAAAGTTATACTCTGTAATCTATTGTAGATTATGCGAAAAATTATCTCTTGTTTCACTAATTGAATAATTAAATATATGTCGATTAATGTTGATATTAAACTATGTATTTTGGCTAAAGAATGTAAAGTGGTGTTCCTGAATGGTTTCTTCGATTGAGAGATCCGTTATGGTTTCTTTGTTTGAAGAGTTCATTCTAGAATGGCCCTGGAGTTTGTATTCTGCTAAGATCACAGTTGATATACTAGTTTATAGAGCCTATTGTAGACTCAGATAAACTTTCTGGAAATCTGTGTTTTCTAATTTTGATAACAGTCAGATTGTCTGATATTATCAAAGCATAAAAAATACACATATGATAGTAGGGTCAGTGAGAGCGTAAAATTTCTTTCTAGTGTTATATATCCTAACGACATTATCATTATTAATGTAATAATGAGATGTTTATAAGGTAAAAGGTTACATAAGTCTTCTTTTCTCCGTGTACAGTGAGAGTAGTCTCTGTTATATTTGATATAAAGTTTTATATATGATATAAAACTAGAGACTTTGAGATACTCTCATTAGTCGTGCATTAGATATGATATAATAAAGGACACATATCAAAACTATCTGTATGACATTAGTATAACTGTTTGACAGTTAGTGTGTCTCTTGTATATAGTATTCATCTTTCATAAAGGATGATTCCTTTGTTGAACGAGAAACTAATTAGAATGTCTAGTCAATCTTATGCATCATAGGATGATGCCATAATGAATACTATATTATATGCGATTAAAGATATCAATTTAATCGTAATAGTTACAAGCTACTTTGATACGCTGTAGACCATAGGATGTGTCTTGAATCAAGTTTTTTGTTATCTTTGAGATATTAAGAACGAGTTTCTTATTCCTGAGAATATAATCCTCAACCATTAGGATCAAATTATTTTTGAGTCTAATTACGACGTTAGATGGTTCGCGTCATATAAGTAAGAAAAGATTCAGTGGGAGTGTCACCGTTGATTCTGCTGAATCAGTAGAATTAGTTGTAAATTGACTTATTGACTTATGAAGTTGCATAATGACCTTATAGATTAGAAGTTTTGATATTAGTATTGTGTTTACTGTTGTCTACATAATATTTTGGATTTGATCTCTAAATACATAGACAACTTAATAGCTATAGTAAAATATTGATATCACATCTGAGTCATATTGGTGTAGAAATTTGTTTCTAGAAAATATGAATGATGATGGTTAAGGAAACGATTGGGTTTGTTGGACAAACTCAATTTGTTATTGCAGGTTTTACTTGTGTTGCCTACCTTTTGAGTGCTAGGTGAGCTCTTGAGAGCCATGAGTATGTGAAACACATTTAGATATGTATATGATACTGTGGATTGGCACTAGAGGCAAGTGGGAGAAATTATTAGGGTTGGTACCAGGTGTAGGCATTGTATTTTTACACATTAGCCAATGATGAGTCTCGTATGGAGGCAACTACTTCTTTAGTCATGAAAGTCGCGGGAAACGGACGTTGGAAGGGTAAAGTTGGAAAATAGAATTTTTGATGGATTTAATCTAGTTGTTTTCGGCTTCGGTTGCTTGTTATACCTCCGTTTCTAAGCTCACCTTAGGCCGAAAACTCCCATAGACACATACCTAACCCAACCAAGCCCAAATACCCAAGTCAACCCAAGTCAAACCAAGTCAAACCAAATCCATGGCCCAAAGGATGTGATTCACGCCCAAAGCCCCTTTATTTAGGTATAGCATATTTATCACATGTTTAAAATCTTGTAAATCCTTAACTAAATAAAAGAAATCAAATCAAATCCCTACCAAATCAAATCCAATCCCAAATCCTAATTAGGAGATGCATTCCTTATTAGAAATCATTTAGGAGATTCCTTCCTAATCTAATTAGGAAAGTCTTCTCTCTTTGCCTATAAAAAGAGGCCTTCACCCCCCATTCAAGACCTAGATCATACACCTCTCTCACACGCCTAAAGCACTCTCTTAAGCCTCCATTGCACGCCCAAGCATCCCCCTGAAGCCTCCATTGCCGCACCTTCAAGATCCAATAGCCTCCATTGCCGCATCTTCCCTCCATCATCAACGCCTTCACGCCCAAGCCCTAAACTTAACCCTCCATTGCCGAGTTCCAGCCCCCATTCCAGCCCTAAAACACCCTCAAATAAACCTTATTCACAGCCCTAAAGTCGCACTAAACACCCTCCAAACACAGCCCCATTCGCAGCCCAAAACAGTCCCTGAAAACACCCCATTGCACCTGTGAACTGCGCAGTTCACCTTCTGTTCTGGTCAGTTTTTGTTGCGTCCTTAGCCCAAAAAACAGTCCTAAAATCACCTAAACACTACCCAAAAACCTCCATAAAGTTTCTCTCTAAAAATCCTTACAAACGCACCCCCCCTAAGCCTTCAAAATCACCCAAAACAGTCCACTAAACGCCTGAAACAGCGACCTGAAATAGAACAGCGAAACAGCAGCGAAACGGATTTAAAACAGCAGCCCAAGCATCAAAACAACGAGGGAAAACATTGATTAGACGAGTTGGAAAAGCATCGGATCAATCTCCCTTCCCACGGACGTGTAACGCCCTTTCTTAGATGGCAAAAGAGGTTAGACCTGAGGGCACCTTTTTACTTATCTTCTTTATCTTTGTTTTATTTATTTTGATATATGATTGCATGAGAGTCGTTTGAAGCATGATGTGATTTTTGATGAGTGGGATATGTGTTCCCTTTTGTGGTATATCGGATGGAACCCGGACGTAAAATTCCATAGCCGATTCCGAATGGACGGTAGTATGGTCTGCACTCGGGATACAATGCCACGTACCACTTAAGATACACGTATCTCGTCTCATCCTAACTTGTATTTGAGCATGTTATAGTTTTAGGTTATTTGTTTATTATTTAAAGCATGGTTTAATTTAGTTTGTTATTTATTTGTTAAAGCATGTTTAGGTTGTTCATTATGCATGTTCTTAGTTTATGATGCGTTTGGGTAATGATTTATGCATGTTGATTTAATGGTTCAATATGCTTGTTGTGTTACATTGCGTGGAATTATTTGGATGAAAGCATGTTAGATCTAAGTACCTTGAGCATGATTATTGATTAGACTGGTTAATTCATTGCACCAAATTATATCATCACAAGTGACATAAGTAAGGACCATTCCGAACCAACGGTTTGAGGTCTTCCCTTGCGAGGGGTGAGTGCGGCCTTAAATCTTTGTCCCGGTTCACACCGGGTGGCGACTCCATGTTATTTTGTACTTCCCAACTAGGCCGCGAGCCTAGAACAGCGTC